>JAAGEH010000015.1:30743661-30754957 GCA_011751065.1 Lasiurus cinereus | reverse complement strand
TCTCAGCCTCAGCCTCAGCACGAGGGTCTCAGCGCCTCA
The DNA here is from genome assembly GCA_011751065.1 of Lasiurus cinereus. Lineage (NCBI taxonomy): Eukaryota > Metazoa > Chordata > Mammalia > Chiroptera > Vespertilionidae > Lasiurus > Lasiurus cinereus. Next base: position 30,754,918 of record JAAGEH010000015.1, on the reverse strand, counting down.
GCCTCAGCCTCAGCACGAGGGTCTCAGCACCTCAGCCTCAGCCTCAGCACGAGGAATGGTAGATTCTTAGAGATGTGAGGCCCAGCAGGATTCTGGCAGTGGCCCAATTCTTTATTGCTGCAAAAGCAGTTTCTTCAGTGTACAAAGCTATGGTCCAGTAAACTTTTCTTTACTGGACACCCTGAAGGGTTTTGGTGCCATGCTTATTGCTCAAGGAAGCTTACAAAGAAGCAAAGGAGGTCTTTCTACAAAACTCCTTTTCTACAAAACTCCAAAAGCAGAATTTTATAGCTTCATATGAAGATTATTCTATAAAATAATTTCTGAATTGTAAGGCAAGCACAATAATTAAATATTTAATACTTGTTATAGCTAAGTTACTTATTTTAGTAAAATGTTTGATAGACTTGAGTTTTCTATGTTCTGTGCTGCATGTACATTGAGGACCCTTGTAAAATAAATTAAATTAAATGTGCACAGAATACTTACCAGGTATGCACAAATTATAGTACAGTGCTTGTATGTATAATGCATTAAAATCCATTATAGTAACTATTTATTGGATGAGTAAATGAACTTCATTATTTTAATTTTTGAAGATGTTTATTTTGAGGTATTTCTTCTTTTATGATATATTGTTTGCTGTAGTGATAATTTATTTGAAGGTGAGTCCTTTGGCAGGAGCAAACCCTAGTTGTAATCTTGGAAAAAAGAGTCCACTTTATGATTATACTGTTTACAACACAAAACCAGAAACACATTGTAGTGACAAGTAGACCCTGCTTATGTATCTGTGTAGGTGGGTTATGAATGAAGGTATTGATGCACACATAGAGAACTCAATACCTCATTAATACTAATGATCCAACTTGGCATTTGTCATAACTCAGATTCAGTGTCTGTGATTATCAGAGTGTATGAAAATAGATTAAAATATATAAGTACATCACCTGGAATTAACATATAATTGAATGTAAACTGTAATTGGCAAATTAAAAATATGTATATATATGTAGCTGTATTTCTATTCCCATGCATGTGGGACTTGTCATAATTTAGATAGTGTCTAATTTTTATAAAATTAAAAGTTAATTATCATTTCTAAACACTGCAAATATTCAGCGTAATACTTTCTAGAAGGTCTAAAATTAGTAGGTTTCTCAAGCCAAAAATTCAAAAGATTAGGAAGTCCATCTAGGGTATTATTAATTTTGGGGTCCATCAAGTTAAATTTTGTTTTTAGTGGAATATATAGTTATTATATTGTGTTATATATAGATCAAATACAAATGATCTATGTTATTAAACTGCTTAATAGTAACTGCTTATTGCTGTTACAATGCAGGCTCCCAGGATGATGTGAGAGATGCCAGGGGAGGAAAGCTGTTTGGCAACAAACCTGACACTGTAGTACTAACCACAACTAAGGGCCTGTTTTTCAGTTTTGCATGTTCATAAACTCAATATTCTAAAGGTCTCAAATTGATTGATGCTGGGAATGCCAAGTCATGATAAGGATGTTCACAAGAGCCCCATGTGTAGACCAGAATGCCAATTATTAATTTACAAAGACAAACAATTGTTCATGGGATTTGACTTGAAAATAGAAAATTGTTTCCAGGCAGATCTTTATGGGAAGCTAAATTATAATCAGAAGATTGTTGCTACCATAGAATCAAGGCAAAGGGAGTTAGTTGCACAATTCAAATACATATGATTGCTCCAAGCGTCTATCTCCCCAATAGAGACTTGAGTATATACTTCCTGGAGGGACTGGTATATTTGCTTTACAGATCAGTGTACATCTACCTCAATGCCTGGAGGTAGTGCTTGTTTAGATTTTGTATTTTTCTATGCTTTCTTTGTTGATCAAAACCCTTGATTCACGCTACTTTTAAAAATTACGTAAGTAAAACTTGTTTTTTAGTTTTTATCTCTTCCATCAGATCAATCTTCTATTGCTCGCCTACAGGCCATTTTATCACTCAAGGAAATTGCCTTTATTGATTTATAGCTTACCTCATAGGTTTGGGGGTGAGGCAAGGGATGGCAACCTTGTGAATATTTCTATGGGGACATTTCATTTTGACCAGTGAATATGGTTGCCAGATTAAAAATACGGGATGCCAAATTAAATTCAGATAACAAATTTTTTTAGCCTAAGTATGCTCAGATATTACATCAGGTATATTTATACTTTAAACAATATTCATTGTTTATGTAAAATTGAAATTTAACCGATGTCCTGTATTTTTATTTGCTAACCTTGGCAAGGTTGTGAGGATTAAATGAGATAATACATCTACAGGAGACTATAAGGACAGCCTGAGTTTATGCTCTTGGGTGAACACCAATCCATTCGGTTGTCTCGGGGAACAAGTCCTTTCTTAGTAAAAAAAAAAAAAAAAAAAAAAATTGTTTTTAGGTTAACAGTAGGTTGCGCGGACACGGAAGAATTTTGATCCTTTGAGGAACCCGTAAGGAGGCAACTGCTATACGTGCTGCTTTGATTGAGTTCCCCGCCCCCTCCATTCTTCTCTTCCAGCAACTAGAATGATTTCTCTTATTTTTCCTTCCTTCTCAAGTCCCGCCCTTTCAGCTACCCGCTCTGGATAGCAATCGGTTGCCCAAAAAGGGCCGGCAAAAGTGGGCGAGGTGTTCAGAGGAGCGGAAGTAGTCAAATTTCGCTGAGAACCGGAAAGTGCTGCTGGCTGTCTCCCTTTCCGGGGAACGAAGACAGCTCCGCCTGTCAGTGCCGGCCTTCCTCCTGTAAGGGGATCCGCCGGACCCGTGCTAATTCAATTTTCCCCCCATTCCAGGCCCTTTCCCATCGTCGCCCCCTTCACCTTGGATCATGTTCAAGAAGTAAGGACGTGGTGTGGCCTCCGTCCGCTGCTCACAAAGGTGGTGGGGGTGGGAGGTGGGGAAGAGGGCGAGAGCAAAGATCCTCTTTCTCTCTCCTCTGCCCCTGCCATCCTTACTCCCTAAGGTTTTCTATAGTACTATGCTCTCACTCGCAATTTACAACACTTCTTTAAGCTTTCCATCTCTAATCTCCTGTCAGGTTTCGGTTCTCCCACCTTTATTTTCTTTATCCTTACCACCCCTCTTTCTCTTTTGCTACCTTTCTCAATACTATCTCCATTTCCAGATTCTCCCAGTCACATCCTTGCACTGTGATTTAAGGGTATATCCTCTTGAGCTAAGAGGAGAGCCATGCACTCACTGCCGTCTGTTTATTAGTTATGAACTGAATAAGGGAAGGCTTGACTTCCTGGGTCATGGGAGTGAAGGAGTCTGGGTGACAGGAAGCAAGCGGGCTGTCATGCCCATTGCTTAGCTGCCAGATTAACCTTGTCTTGAAAACAGCGTGATTGCCCCATAGGCTATTCAGTGTAAGGAAGACAAAAATTCCTGGGGAACCTGCCTTTTCGGTAGACGCAAAAAGCCAAGGGGAAACATGGGCAAAGGAAGGTGGGTTTTGTTTATGATATTTTGAGCAAAAATAAACAGGGAACTTAGAAATCATCATTATCATGACTTTAAAAAATATCTCAGTAGATTGCATAGTGTAGCAGGGACCGATTTTCTGTTATATTTGCGTTGGTCTTATGTATATCAATGCTTGAGGGCTCTTTTGTTTTGGTTTGCTTCTTTTGTTCCCCCACACAGGTTTGTTATAGGTTGAAATCTGTGTTTCTTCCTGGGTAAAGATCAGTAAGATTTTCTAAAACGCATTTGTGTAGCTGATGACAGGTTATAATGTGAAATATGCCTCATATCCTCCCCTCCCCAGTTAATTGTGTATGTATGACTGCTTATTTTAATGTAATAAGCCGTTGGTTGTGCTGGACAGAATAAAAGGTAAATAGTATTTTAAAAATCAACTTATTTCATTATTATTTTAGGCATCTAAATTTCTGCTGGGGAATATATGACTAATTAAAACACTACCTTTAACTGTTCTGATATGTTTACTTAGAAATACCTTTATTTTTCTTTAAAAAAATCTTTTGGCAGATTTGATGAAAAAGAAAATGTGTCCAATTGCATTCAGTTGAAAACCTCAGTTATAAAGGGCATTAAGAACCAATTGATAGAGCAATTTCCAGGTATTGAACCATGGCTTAATCAAATCATGCCTAAGAAAGATCCTGTCAAAATAGTGCGATGGTAAGTCTTTATTTTTCTCTATGTAAAGCTCAGGCCTACGTAGTTGAATATTGTATGATTAGATTGCACCCATAATAAATGGAATTATTTTCACATTAATTATTGATAGATTATGGGGGTAGGTAAATAGAATAACTCTAAGCAGTATTTATATTTTCAAGTGTTTTTCTATATGAAAACATGTACTGATTTTTTTATCAGTTAAATGTTTAGATTTATTTATTTCACTTGTACTTTAAAGATTTGTTTTATTGAATTACCTAACAATGAAATTAATAGTATGTGAAATAAAATTGAATGTAGCAGCTCATATTTTTTCTCTGCACCGGACTGGTGTGATAGGTAAAGCAGATAAACAATTTTTTTTTGGCTTGGATCTTTATTGAAAAATTTTTAAAAAGCTTACTGTATCTGTATATACATGTTTCATATTATACGTTAAAGGCTGTTTGGCATATTCATTTTAGAAAGAAAATATCTAACTTGTACTTTGTGACATTTGTCTTACAGCCATGAACATATAGAAATCCTTACAGTAAATGGAGAGTTACTATTTTTTAGGCAAAGAGAAGGCCCTTTTTATCCAACCCTAAGATTACTTCACAAATGTAAGTCTTATTAGAAAATATGTATTTGGGGATATTGAAAGACACAAAAGGAGCTGAAAGTGACTTCTGGTGTTAACTTATTTGTTAGTACTAGGTATTAAGAAATATAAAAGTAAAATGAATTCCCATCTTGTGGTAAATCTGAAAAAATGCAGCTTCTCTCATTATGTGTTCCACAAATACCATGAAAGAACATTCATTCATTCATTCAACAAATATTTATTGAACTTACTATGTTCCAGACTTGGTCCCTGTCCCTATGAAACTAACAGTCTAGTTAGGAGAACAGGTAACAATTACATAATTACACAAGTATATATTCACAAACTGTGATAAGTACTCTGAGCATTTCCTTTTAAATTTATTTCTAAATTTTCCTCTTAGAAATAATTCTTTATAAGGGAAAGCATTGTCTAATTGTTGGAGTCAGTTATTGTTAGTTGAGAGCCAAGTTCAGGTGTTATGAAACAAAATAATGTTTATTTTCTACTCACTTTTGCATATTAGATTGAGTATATTACAAAAAAAAATCCAGAGGAAGATGTAATCTCAATGCCCAAGAAGTTTTAAATGTGAAGAAAAATTTCTGCTTTTCAAACCAGTATGCATATCTGGCCTTCTAGCCAAGAGGCAGAAAGGAAGGGAGTTACTGAAGGGTTCTGTAATGCTATTTGTGATTTAATTAATGAATTTTATTATTGGTAAGAGGAAATAAATTTTTCATTACTTGGTGAAGCAGAGGTCCAGAGCAATAAAGCTGTTAGGCAAGTTTTTAAAAAGGTGGAGCAATTGATTTAATTTATTTTTAAAATTTTATTTATTTATTTTTAATTTTTAAAATATATGTTTTTATTGATTTTTTTTTTTAGAGAGAGAGTGATAGATAGATAGAAACATGGATGGGAAAGAAACATCCATTAGTTGCCTCCTGCATGCCCCCTACTGGGGATCAAACCTGCAAACCGGGCATGTGCCCTCACTAGGAACCAAAGCTGAGACCTCTTGGTACATGAGTCCATGCTCAATCACTGAGCAACACTAGCCAGGCTATTTATGAATTTGAAATAGAGGAAGAGAGAGACGGAGGGACAGTGGTGGGGGAGAAAGGAGGAAGAGAGAGAGAAAGAAAAACATCAATTTGTTTTTCCACCCATCCATGCATTCATTGATTATAGTTGAAGCATTTTAATATTTATAAAGAAATATTTACAATTATTGGATTAAGTATTGATTTCATCAAGTTAAAAAACTATTATGGACAGAAATTGAGTCCTGATGCAATGGGGAAAAGCTTAAAATAAAAATATTTTGGTGATATTAAGACATTTTAATGATATTAATTCCTACTTAACTAAAAGAGAATAGGACAAAATAATCAAATGTATTGCATGAATCTAGATTGGTTTGAAAAACCAAATTCAAGCCCTCCTCCACTTCCTCCTCCAAAAAATATATATAAAAGACTTTCTTGGGACTATTGGGAAAGATTTGCATATGGTTTGTTTATAAGATGATATTACAGAACTGTTGTTAAATTTTTAGGTATGATAATAGTGTTGTGGTTATGTAGGAAAATGACTTTATTCTTAGGTATGTGTGCTCATTTTGGCCAAGCATTATGTCTGAAATTTAAAATAGAGGAAAAATATGTCTGTTTAAACAGAAAGAGATAAAGCAAATACAGCAAAGTGTTAATGAACAATTGTTGAATTTTTTCTTTTAGATAAACAAACAAGAATTTATTGACTACAGCAGCAAAATTATACTTAGTACAGTAAGACAAGGAAGGGCATAGAAGAAGCAACAGGAGAGCCTAGGCTGGGCTGTTTTGGCTCACTGGGAAGTCAGAAAAAAGGGGGCCATGCAGACAGGTCAGGGGTTAGCCAAGGACGAGCTGTCACTGCCCATTGCTTCCCTGGTTGCAAATCTCATGGGATCTCATAGAGTTTAGGAAACATGTGCCAGTGAGGCTAGGAGAGAAGTAAGGGAATGGCATGGACATGCTTCCTAGAGGGAGAGCACCCAATTTTTCAACCTAAGTGGATAGTGTCCAGGTGTTCATTAAGCTATTCTTTCAGTTTTTCCATATATTAAGGAAAAGTCCTAATAAGCTGAAGAAAAAGATGTTCCTATTTAGTAGTATTTTTTTCTGGGAGTCAACCTTTTAGAGCGTCTTAAAGTTATTTTTGTGCAAGAAGCAGGATACTATGGTGGTTAAAAGCATGAACTTGGAGTTAGGTAGATCTAGGTTCAATTTCCAGTGCATTTCTTTGGTCAGGTCATTCAACCAGTTTAAATCTTATTTCTTTATTTTTAAATATGGACATAGTGGTTTTTAATATGGACATATATTATAGGTTGTGAGGATTAAATGAGATAGTATATGTAATCCACCTAATACAATGTCTAGAATGTAGTAAGTACTCATAAATGGTAACCATTATAATGATTTAGTAATTGTTTAAACAGTGTCCACTAGCACTAACTATCATCATCATCATTATTATTAAAGGGTAGCTGTTCAGCTGTTAATTAGGATGGAGATATGGAAAATAAATTAAAGCTTATGAATAATAAATATATTCATTCACATTCCTTTAAGCCTTAGGAGCTAGGCATTATTATTATTATTATTATTATTATTATTAATCTTATAAAATGGGATTCTTTATTGTTTTAATGAAAAGTATAATTTTGAAAGGAAACAGAGTGTGTAGTGTTATAAATAAATAAAAATACTTATACAGGCTCAGTCATACATATTAACTAATATGTCATAAAATAAAACTTGAAATATTTCTATAATTTTATAGCCCCCAAGAAAAATCCTTAAAACAAATAAGATAAGCAAAATGATTATGTGAAACCAGTATAAAGCTGATAAACTTATTTGTAAATCGGTTCCCTGTTTTCTAACGTCTCATTACTGACTTTGAGCTATAGCACTGCTCATCTCTAAAAATTCTGCTATTATGTCTTCTGTGCAGAAGAATATTACTTTGCTCTGTGTTATTTCTCAACATTTGAATATTCCTACTAAAATAATAACTGTTTCATCTTAAGTATATAAGCTAAATGTACATATATATTCAGTTTTTATTGTTTGAATTATTACACATAGTAGTACATATATCTCCTTTTTTACCGCATTGACTTTCCTCAAGCCTCCTCTACCTGCTGTCGCATGCCCTCATCCCACCCCCCAGTGTCTTGTGTCCATTGGTTGTGCTTATATGCATGCATACAAGTCCCTTGGTTGATCTTTCCACTCCCCTCACCCCAACATTCTCCAGCCTTCCCGCTGTAATTTGACAGTCTGTTTGATGCTTTAATGCCTCTGTATCTATCTTTTTGTTCATCAGGTTATAATGTTCTTTATTTTCCATAAATGAGTAAGATCCTGTAGAATTTTTTTCATTGCCTGGCTTATTTCACTTAATATAATGCTCTCAAGTTCCATCCAGGTTGCTGCAAATGGTAAGAATTCCTTCTTTTTTATGGCAACATAGTATTCGATTATGTAGATGTACCATAGTTTTCTGATCCACTCATCTGCTGACCTGCACCTAGGCTGTTTCCAAATCTGAACTATAGTAAATTGTGCTGCTTTAAACATAGGGGTGCATATATCCTTTCTGATTGGTGTTTCTGGTTTCTTGGGATATATTCCTAAGAGTGGGATTACTGGGTCAAATGGAGTTCCATTTTTAGTTTTTTTGAGGAAACTCCATACTGTTCTCCACAATGGCTGCACTAGTCTGCATTCCCACCAGCAGTGCACGAAGGTTCCTTTTTTTTTTTTAAAGGAAATGCATGTCTTTTTAAAAAAATATATTTTATTGATTTTTTACAGAGAGGAAAGGGGAGAGATAGAGAGTTAGAAACATCCATGACAGAGAAACATCGATCAGCTGCCTTCTACATGCCGTCAACTGGGGATGTGCCCGCAACCAAGGTATATGCCCTTGACCGGAATCGAACGTGGGACCTTTCAGTCCGCAGGCTGACGCTCTATCCACAGAGCCAAACCGGTTTTGGCACGAGGGTTCCTTTTTCTCCAAACCCTGGCCACCACTTGTCCTTTGTTGATTTGTTGATGATTGCCATTCTGACAGGTGTGAGATGGTACCACATTGTTGATTTTATTTGCATTTCTCGGATAATTAGTGATTTTGAGCATGTTTTCATATGTCTCTTGGCCTTTCCTCTGTCTTTCGAAAAATATCTATTTAGGTCTGTTGCACATTTTTTTCTTTTTTTTTTATTAATGTATTACATGTATACATTTCTTCCCATTGCTCCCCCCCCAGGCATACCCTAACCCCTCAGTGTCATGTGTTCATTGGTTATGCTTATATGCGTGTATACAAGTCCTTTGGTTGATCTGTTATCTATCCCACCTCTCCCTAACCTTCCTGCTGTAATCTGACAGTGTGTTTGATGCTTTACTGCCTCTGTATCTATCATTTTGTTCATCAGTTTACAATGTTCTTTATTATCCATAAATGTGTGAGATCATGTGGTGTTTCTCCTTCATTGACTGGCTTATTTCACTTAGCATAATGCTCTCCAGTTCCATCCAGGTTGCTGCAAATGGTAAGAATTCCTTCTTTTTTATTGCAGCATAGAATTCCATTACGTAGATATACTATAGTTTTCTGATCCAGTCATCTGATGATGGGCACCTATTGTAGCTATTGTAAATTGTGCTGCTATGAACATTGAGGTATATAATTTTTTTTCTGATTTGTGTATGTAGTTTCTTAGGATGTATTCCTAAGAGTGGGATTGCTGGGTCAAATGGGAGTTCCATTTTTAGTTTTTTGAGGAAACTCCATACCATTCCCCACAGTGGCTGCACCAGTCTGCATTCCCACCAACAGTGCACAAGGGTTCCTTTTTCTCCGCATCCTCCCAACACTTGTCCTTTGTTGATTTGTTAATGATTGCCATTCTGACAGGTGTGAGATGGTATCACATTGTTGTTTTGATTTGCATCTCTTGGATAATTAGCTACTTTGAGCATGTTTTCATGTGTCTGTCTCTTAGCCTTCTGTTGTCTTTCGAAAAGGTTCTATTTAGGTCCGTTGCCCATTTTTTTTATGGGATCATTTATCTTCGTTTTATTAAGTTGTATAAGTTGGCTGTAGATGTTGAAGATTAAAGCTTTATCAGTGTTAATATTTGCAAATATGTTCTCCCATACAGTGGGCTTTCTTGTTGTTTTGTTGATGATGGTTTCTTTTGCTGTGCAAAAGCTTTTTATTTTAAACTGGTGAATATAATAGAATCAGGAGAACAGAAAGGGAGTAGACTGATAATTCTCAGGGGCAAACGAGTGAGGGGGGTGCAGGGAGAGACTGGACAAAAATCATACACTTATGGAGGGGAGGTAAGGGTAAAGGGAGGGGTAGTAGCCGGGTGAGGGGAGCTATGAAGGGGCAAAAAGAGAAACAAATGTGATAACCTGAATAATAAAGATTTAATTTTAAAAAATGCTTTTTATTTTGATGTAGTCCCATCTGTTTATTTTCTCTTTAACTTCAGTTGCTCTTGGAGCAGTATCAGTGAAGAAGTTCTTTTGGCATATGTCTAAAAATGTGCTGCCTGTGGATTCCTCTAGTATTTTTATTGTTTCTTGTCTTATGTTTAAGTCCTGTATCCATTTGGAGTTTATTTTTGTGTATGGTTTAAGTTGGTGGTCTAGTTTCATTTTTTCCATGTATCTGTCTAATTTTCCCAACACCATTTATTGAAGAAACTGTCTTGACTCCATTGTATGTTCATGCCTCCTTTGCCAAATATTAATTGAGCATAGTGGTTTGGGTGGATATCTGGATTCTCTATTCTATTCCATTGGTCTATGTGTCTGTTGTTGTACCAGTACCAGGCTGTTTTGAGAACAATTGCGTTGTAATATAGCTTGAAATCTGGTATTGAGATCCTACCTTCTTTATTCTTTCCCAGGATTGCTGTGGCTGTTCGGGTGTTTTTTTGTTCTAGATGAATCTTTGGAGAGTTCTTTCTAGGTCTGTGAAATATGCTGTTGGTATTTTAATGGGTAGTGCATTGAATTGCTTTGGGTAGTATGGACATTTTAATGATGTTGATTCTCCCAATCTATGAGCATGGTATGCTTTTCCATCAGTTTACGTCTTCCTCTGACTCTTTTTTCAGTGTCCTGTAGTCTTCTGCGTATAGGTCTTTTTTTTAAAAATATATTTTATTTATTTTTTACAGAGAGAAAGGGAGAGAGATAGAAAGTCAGAAACATCGAAGAGAGAAAGACATCGATCGGCCGCCTCCTGCACGCCCTATAGTTGAGATGTGCCCGCAAGCAAAGTACATGCCCCCAACCGGAATCGAACCTGGGACCTTTCAGTCCGCAAGCCGACACTCTATCCACTGAGCCAAACCGGTCTCGGCTGCGTATAGGTCTTTTACCTTCTTAGTTAGGTTTATTCCTAGGTATCTTA
>JAAGEH010000015.1:30690770-30743561 GCA_011751065.1 Lasiurus cinereus | reverse complement strand
GCGATGGTAAATGAGATTGCTTCTTAGTCTCTCTTTCTGTAATTTCACTATTAGTGTATAGAAATGCCATAGATTTCTTGGCATTAATTTTGTATCCTGCTACATTGCCAAATTCATTTATTAAGTCTATTAGTTTTTGAATGGAGTCCTTTGGGTTTTTTTATGTACAGTATCATGTCATCTGCAAAAAAGGACAGCTTTACTTCTTTTCCAATTTGGATGCCTTTTATTTCTTCTTCTTGTCTAATTGCAATGGCTAATACTTCCAGTACTATGTCGAACAGGAGAGGTGAGAGTGGGCATCCCTGTCTTGTTCCTGTTCTTAGGGGAAATCGTTTTGGTTTTACCCATTGAGTATGATGTTAGCTGTGGATTTATCATATATGGCTTTTACAATGTTGAGGTATGATCCTTCTATTCCTACTTTGCTGAGAGTTTTTATCAAGAAAGGATGTTGGATTTTGTCAAATACTTTTCTGCATCAATGGATATGAATGAGGGATTTTTATCTCTCAATTTGTTTATGTGATGTATCACATTTATTGATTTGTGCATATTATATCATGCTTCCATTCCTGGGATAAATCCTACTTGGTCATGGTGTATGATCTTTCTGATGTACTGCTGGATTCGATTTGCTAGAATTTTGTTGAGGATTTTGGCATGTATGTTCATGAGGGATATTGGCCTGTAATTCTCTTTCATTGTGTTGTCTTTATCTGGTTTTGGTAATAGGGTGATGCTGGCTTCATAGAAGGTGTTTGAAAGTGTTCCTTATTCTTGAATATTTTTGAATAGTCTGAGAAGGATAAGTTTTAATTCTTACTTGAATGTTTGGTAAAACTCTCCAGTGTAGCCATCTAGTCTGGGCTTTTGTTTGATGGAAGTTTTTTGATGAATGCTTCAATTTATTCCATAGTTATTGGCCTATTGAGATGTTTAGATTCTTCCTGATTGAGTTTTAGAAGGTTATATTTTTCTAGGAATATGTCCATTTCCTGCAGGTTACCCAGTTTATTGGAATAGAGTTGTTAATAGTATTTTTTAACAATCCTTTGTATTTTGGTGGGGGAGGGGGTCTGTTATTTCTCCTCTTTTATTTCTGATTTTGTTTATTTGGGTCTTCTCTCTTTGCTTCTTGGTGAGCCTGGCTAGAGGTCCATCAATCTTGTTTGTTCTTTCAAAGAACCAGCTCTTGGTTTTGTTGATCTTTTGAATTGTTTCTTTGGTCTCTATGTTGTTTATCTCTGCTCTGATCTTTACTATTTCCTTCCTTCTGCTTACACTGGGCTTTTCTTGTTGCTCTCTTTCTAGCTCTTTGAGTTGTAGGGTTAGGTAATTTATTACCATTGTTTCCTGTTTTTTGCAGTAGGCTTGTAGAGCTATGAACTTCCCTCTCAAGACTGCTTTCTCTGTGTCCCATAGATTTTTATTGCTGTGTTTTCATTGTTATTTCTTGCCCTGATGTTTTTTATTTCTTCCTTGATCTCTCTGGTTACCCAGTCATTGTTTAATAGCATGTTGTTTAGTCTCCATGTGTATGATTTCTTTGTATTGTTTTTATTGTAGTTGATTTCCCATTTTATGCCACTGTGATCTGAGAAAATGCTTGATATGATTTCTATCTTCTTGAATTTGAAGAGACTTTGCCTATGACCCAACATATGGTCTATCTTTGAAAATAACCCATGTGCATTTGAGAAGAATGTGTACTCTGTGGTTTTGGGATGAAATGTTCTTAAGATGTCAATTAATTCCATCTGGTCTAATTAATCATTTAGGATTGATATTTCTTTCCTGATTTTTTGTTTAGAGTATTTGTCCAATAGTGATAGTGGTGTATTAAAGTCTCCTACTATGATTATATTGTTGTCACTGTCTCCCTTGATATCTTCCAGCAGTTTATTTATGTATTTAGGTGCTTCTGTATTGGGTACGTATATGTTTACCAGATTTATTTCTTCTTGTTGGATTGCTCCCTTTAGTATTATGAAGTGGCCTTCCTTATCTCTTTTATGTCCTTCCCTTTGAGATCTAATTTGTCAGATATAAGTATTGCAACTCCAGCTTTTTTATTCATTTCCATTTGTCTGAAAAACCATCTTCCATCCCTTCACCCTCAATCTGTGTGCATCTCTTTTTCTGAGGTGGGTTTCTTGTAGACAGCAGATATGTGGGTCATGTGTTCTTATCCAATCTATTACTCTATGTCTTTTGATTAGAGCATTTAATCTGTTTACATTTAAAGTTATTATTGATAAGTACTTATCTCTCTCCATTTTTATTCTTTACCCCTGTGTTCCTTGTTCACTTCCTATTTCTTTTTTTACAGCAGACACTTTCACATTTCTTGCATTGCTGGTTTGGTGGTAATAAATTTCCTTCATCCTTTTTTGTCTGTGAAGCTCCTGATTTCCCCTTCAATTTTTTTTAACCTATCAATAATAACTTTTTTAAATTAAATCTTTATTATTCAGATTATTACATTTGTTTCTCTTATTTCCCCTCCATAGCACCCCTCCACCCAGCTCCTACCCTTCCCTCTGCCCTTACCTCCCTCCCATTGACCTCATCCATAGGTGTATGATTTTTGTCCAGTCTCTCCCTGTACACCCCTCACCCCTTTTCCCCTGAGTATTATCAGTCCACTCCCTTTCTGTGCTCCTGATTCTATTATATTCACCAGTTTATTCTGTTGATCAAATTTTTAATTCACTCAATTCTTAGATTCACTTGTTGATAGATATGTACTTGTTCATAATTTTTTGGCTTTTACCTTTTTCTTCTTCCTCTTCTAAAAGAGTACCTTTAGCATTTCATATAATACCGGTTTGGAGTTGATGAACTCCTTTAGCTTTTTCTTCTCTGTGAAGCTCTTTATCTGCCCTTCAATTCTGAATGATAGCTTTGCTGGATAGATTATTCTTGGTGGTAGGTTCTTGCTATTCATCACGTTGAATATTTCTTGCCACTCCCATCTGGCCTGCATCGTTTCTGTTGAGAAATCAGCTGACAGTCGTATGGGTGCTCCCTTGTAGGTAATGAACTGTTTTTCTCTTGCTGCTTTTAATATTCTCTCTTTGTCTTTTGCTCTTGGTATTTTAATTATGATGTGTCTTGGTCTGGTCCTCTTTGGATTCCTTTTTTATGGGGTTGTATGTGCTTCCTGGACTTGTAAGTCTATTTCTTTTACCAGATGTGGGAAGTTTTCAGTCATTATTTCTTTAAATAGGTTTTCAGTATCTTGCTCTCTCTCTTCTTCTGGCACCCCCACAATTCTGATGTTCGTACGCTTGAAGCTCTCCCAGAGGCTCCTTACATTATGTTCACATTTTTGGATTCTTTTCTCTTCTTGCTTTTCCAGTTGAATGTTTTCTGCTTCTTTGTATTTCAAATTTTTTACTTGCCTTCCTCTAGTCTGCTGTTAGGACTCCGTATAATATTTTTTATTTCAGTCAGTGTCTCTGGTTGGTCCTTTTTCATCTCCTCTAGGCTCTCGCTAATTTTATCCAACTTTTCTAGCATATTCTTGAAAAACCTTATAAGCGTGGTTTTGAACTCTATATCCAGTCGTTTTTTTCCCTCCATTTCTTTTGTTGTGATCCCTTCCCTTGTCTTGGCATTTTCACTATGCTGGGAGAACTTCTGTGTTGGATTCAGCCTTATGATACCAGACTTGCAAAACCGAAGAAGCCTCTGTTGAGCTTGGGATGGGTGGAGTCTCAGGGCTTAAGGGACCACCTTGCCTTCCAGTCGGCCCCACCCTCCATGGCCCCTGAGTCTCACGTGGCTGGGTAATCCCTGGAGCGGTCCTTGTGCGCGAGTACCCGCAGTGCCTCTAGTCCCCTGCCTTCCAGCTCCCCTGTGCTCCAGGATCACACGAGTCTAGGTCCCCAGGGTTTCACTCGAAACAGGGGCTTAGTGGAGTCAGAAGTGTCACAGTTGGGAGGGCCTGTCTCCCGCCCACTCACAAAAGCCAGCAGCACAATCAGCAATCTTTCCTCTGAGTCGTGCCGTGTGCGCCACCAATCCTCTGATCTTTTGTGACTCCCCTAAATTTCCGTGCACCTCTCCCTTTTCACAGTCCAACTCCCCCGTTATGAGTTTTGGCTGGATCTGGGGTTTAGTGTCGTAAGGTAAGGGGTTCAATGCCTTTGAGAGTCTCTGTTTCCCTCCTGCCAGAGAAAACCAGCCAGGTATTCTGGCACCCACTCTCTCCACATGCGTGCGCTTCACCGTACCTCAGCTTTTTGCAGCTTCTCTGGGTCTCCTTCCCTCTAGCTGTAGAACTTCTACTCAGCCAGCTTTCTTGTGGTTCTGGATGATGTTTGTTCTGTGTTTTAGTTGTAGTTTTGAAATTGTTGTGCGAGGCAGCAGTGTAGGTGTTTACCTATGTTGCCATCTTCTCCCCTTCAATTTTGATTGAAAGCCTTGCTGGGTACAGTATTTTTTTAAAAATATATTTTATTGATTTTTTATAGAGAGGATGGGAGAAGAATAGAGTGTTAGAAACATCGATGAAAGAGAGACAACTGATCAGCTGCCTTCTGCACGCCCCCTACTGGAGATGTGCCCGCAACTAAGGTACATGCCCCTGACCGGAATCGAACCCAGAACCTTTCAGTCTGCAGGCCGATGCTCTATCCACTGAGCCAAATCGGTTTTGGCTGGGTACAGTATTTTTGGATTCATACCCTTCCTTTGCATGTCTTTGTATATTTCATTCCATTTCCTTCTGGCCTGATGAGTTTCTTTTGAGAAATCAGTCGCTATTCTGATGGGGGTTCCTTTGTAGGTAACTTTCTGTCTCTCTCTGGCTGCTTTTGATTCTTACTTTGTCGTTGGTGTTTTCCAGTTTAATTATAATGTTCCTTGGTGTTGGTCTTTTGGGGTTCATTTTGCTTGGGTTCTGTGAGCTTCTTAGTTTTGTGTGAGTTTTTCCTTCCTATGTCAGGGAAGTTTTCTGTCATTATTTCCTCAAACAGGTTTTCTATTCCTTGCTCACTTTCCTTCTCTCTGGAAATTGGAACCCCAATATTGCGGATGTTTTTTTGTTTTGTGTTATTCCAAAGTTCCCTTAGGTTCTCTTCTTGCTTGTTAATTTTTTTTTCTAGAAGCTATGGTACTTGAGTATTTTTTCCTAACTTGTCTTCTAGCTCACTGATGCGTTCCTCTGCTTCTTCTAGTCTACTACTGATTCTTTCTATTGAGTTCTTTACAGCAGTGATGTCATTTTTCATTTCTTCTTGATTATTCTTTATTTCTTCTTGGTTCTTCTGCATTTCCTCTTTGCTCTTACTCATATTGCCAAATTTGTCTTCTATTCTTTTCACCCACATTATAACCATTTCTCCAAACTCTTTCTCTGGCAGGTTGTTTGCTTCTATTTTGTTTACTTCATTTTCTGGTGATGCCTGCTTTTCTTTCATATGTGGGTTGTTTCTTCGTATGCCCATCGTCTTCCTTCTCTGGGTGTCTGGTTATGTAGTTCTGTCTCCCGAGTTGATTTAAAGGCACAAAATACCATACTAAAAGGTACAACACACAAGGCACTGAACAGAAATATATTCACAATGTTAATAAACACAAATAAGGTGACCATCTGCGAAAGACAAATTAGGTGTATGTAGATAAAGAATATGAGAGAAAGGACGAAAAAAAAAAGAAAGAAGTGCCAAAATAAAATTGGGAGAAGAGAGAAAAAAGAATAAGAAGAGTAAACAATTTTTTGGCTAGTGAAGACAGAGAAGAGAGAGGTCTGTATGGACTTGGAGTAGGGGATTTGAAATTACATATATACGTGGGGTGAAGTTTTAACCAGGTAAAAAGAAAGAATAGGGAAAAATCTAAGGTAGGAAAAGGGTAAGAGAAACAAAACAACAAAATGGGAAAAGTTAGAAAGAGAGTGTTGGCATAATGATAGAGTTGAGATAGAGTAAAATGATCCTAAAGGAAAGATGAAAATAGAATTTAGAACTCTAATTCCAAAGTAAAATAAAGAGAAAATAAAGTGACACTTCTTTTTTTTTTTCCAAAAAGGTAAAATAACAGTAGTAAAAATACTGGTTGAAATAAAAAAGTAATAATTAGAAAGGTAAAATCAATTGAGGAAAAAAGAAAAAAATTAGTTTTTTAATTAAAAGATAAAAAAAATTAAAAAAATTAAAAATAAAAGAATAGAATGGGCAGTAGTAGAGGTCATTCACTTCCTCTATTCTGTTTGGCATGCCTGTTTCCCATTCTGGATGATATTGCAATTCTGAAAGCCAGTCGTGATTTTTAAGCAGTTGATGTGACTTAATCTCTTTATTTTTTTGTGATTATGTGAGTTTCAATTTGTGAGTCATCCCCTGGGTGACAGTGTTTTGGAATTGACCCTTGAGACTATCGGTCCTCTGTAGCCTGTGCTTTGATCCTGCTTTCTCTGTGGTATTCAGTACTAGTTTGTGGGATAGGGTTGCCCCAGAGCTGATTCTCTGATGGTTTTTCTGTGCTCTGATCCCCAGGTTTCAGAAAAACAACTTTCCCCTGCAGTCTCTTAGGATGTCCCCAATTCGGTGGTCCTTGTATTGGGCTTAGCATTCAGAAGCCAGGGTCTGAAGAGGAAAGAGTGCAGTCTGCCCTCCCCCTTCCCCATTCCTGTCTAAGCACCTGGGAAACTTTAGTAACTCCCAGGCTGTCCTTCTGCTTCAGATCAAAATGGATTGCTTTCTAGAGCTCCCCTCTGTTAACAGCTCTGTGGGCCCCCTTCCACATCCAGGGATCACTCCCTGCCCAACATCCAGTGATTTCTCTAGGTGCAGATTTCCCCTGGTCCAGTTCCCACAGTGTTCGCGTCTCTCTGTTCTGCAGGACCAGAGACCTCACCTTATTCCAGGCGAAATCTGACCTTTCCATGTGGCATATGGAGCTTCTCTAAATCCGAGTGTTTGCACCAATTGGGGAGCAGTGTTCTGGGTCCCCCGGCTTTTCGGTGGGTTCTGCAGTTGTAGTTTTTTAGGGTGCTATAAACATCCACTTTCCCCTGCAAGATGGTGCGGTCTCCGCGTTCATGCTGGTGGCTCCTGGAGAATAAACCCCATGGCAGTGGGGCTGCCTGGTTGGGGGAGCCCCGTCCAGCAGTCCCCCACCTTCTCCTGAAGGACAACTGTCCCTTAATTTGCCAATAAACACTCCCAGTGCGACCCTCAACTGTTCTGTCTGTCTGCTCAGCGACAAGGCTCCGGACACATCCATCTATTCCGCCGCCGTTTTTTTCTCTTCTGCATTTTTTTATTGGATTTTTTATCTTCCTTTTATTAAGTTGTATGAGTTCCCTGTAAATGTTGGAGATTAAACCCTTATTGGTGTTAACATTGATCTCCCATGCAGTGGGATTTCTTGTTTTGTTGATGATTTTCTTTGCTATGCAAAAGCTTTTTATTTTGATGTAGTCCTATTTGTTTATTTTCTCTTTAGCTTCCATTGCCCTAGGAGCAGTATCAGTGAAGAAATTGTTTCAGCATATATCTGAGATTTCTTTGCCTGTGGATTCCTCTAGTATTTTTATGGTTTCCTGTCTTATATTTAAGTCCTTTATCCAGTTTGAATTTGTTAGTTTGTTGGTTTATTTATTTATTTATAAATATATTTTTTCGATTTTATTTTTTTTTTACAGAGAGGAAGGGAGAGAAATAGAAACATCAGTGGGAGAGAAACATCAATTAGCTGCTTCCTGTACACCTCCCACTGGGAATGTGTCTGCAACGAAGGTACATGTCCTTGACCAGAATTGAAACTGGGACCCTTCAGTCTGCAGACTGACTCTCTATCTACAGAGCCAAACCAGTCAGGGCCATTTTGAGTTTATTTTTGTGCATGGTATAAGTTGGTGATCAAGTTTCATTTTTTTGCATGTATCTATCCAGTTTTCCGAACACCATTTATTGAAGAGATTGTCTTGACTCCATTGTATGTTCATGCTTCCTTTGTCAAATATTAATTATGCGTAGTGGTTTGGGTCGATATTTGGGTCCTCTATTCTATTCTATTGGTGTATATGTCTATTCTTGTGCAAGTATGAGGCTGTTTTGAGAACAGTGTCTTTGTAATACAGCTTGAGATCTGCTATTTCGATTTCACCTACTGTATTCTTCTTTCTAAGGGTTGCTGTGGCTATTCGGAGCCTTTTTTTATTCTAGATTAATTTTTGGAGAGTTCTTTCTAAGTCTGTGAAATAACCCATTGATAATTTAATGTGGAGTGCATTGAATCTATAGATTGCTTTGGTTAGTATGGACATTTTAATTACGTTGATTCTCTGAATCTATGAACATGGTATGTTCTTTCATCTCTTTATGTCTTCCTCTATCTCTTTTTTCAGTGTCCTGTAGTCTTCTGCGTATAGGTCTTTTACCTCCTTAGTTAGGCTTATTCCTCGGTATCTTAATTATTTTTGGTGCAATGATAAATGGGATTGCTTTTTTAGTCTCTCTTTCTGTAATTTCACTATTAGTCTATAGAAATGCCATAGATTTCTTGGCATTAATTTTGTATCCTTCAACATTGCCAAATTCATTTATTAAGTCTATTAATTTTTGAATGGAGTCCTTTGGGTTTTTTATGTACAGAATCATGTCATCTGCAAATAGGGACAGCTTTACATCTTCTTTTCCAATTTGGATGCCTTTTATTTCTTCTTCTTGTCTAATTGCAATGGCTATTACTTCCAGTACTATGTCAAACAGGACAGGTGAGAGTGGGCATCCCTGTCTTGTTCCTGTTCTTAGGGGAAATGATTTTAGTTTTTGCCCATTGAGTATGATGTTGGCTGTGGGTTTGTCATATACAGTTTTTATTATGTTGAGGTATGTTCCTTCTATTCCCACCTTGCTGAGAGTTTTTATAAAAAATGTGAGTTGGTTTTTTTCGAATGATTTTTCTGCATCAATTGATAGGACTATGTGTTTTTTATATCTCAATTTGTTTATGTGATGTATCACGTTTATTGATTTGTGGATATTGTACCATCCTTGCATTCCTGGGACAAATTCTACTTGGTCATGGTGTATGATCTTTCTGATGTACTGTGGATCCGATTTGCTAGAATTTTGTTGAGGATTTTGGTATCTATGTTCATGAGGCATATTGACCTGTAATTCTCTTTCATTGTGTTATTTTTATCAGGTTTTAGTATTAGAGTGATGCTGGCTTCATAGAATGAGTTTGGAATTGTTCCTTCCTCTTGAATTTTCTGGAATAGTCTGAGAAGGATAGGTTTTAGCTCTTCCTTGAATGTTTGGTAAAACTCCCCTGTGAAGCTGTCTTGCCCTGGACTTTTATTTGCTGGAAGTTTTTTGATGACTGCTTCAGTTTCTTCCATAGTTATCGGCCTATTGAGATTTTTAGAACTTTCCTGATTGAGTTTTGGAAGACTGTATTTTTTCTAGGAATATGTCCATTTCCTCCAGGTTGTCCAGTTTGTTAGAATAGAGTTGTTCATAGTTTTTTTTTTTAACAATCCTTTTGATTTCTGTGGTATTTGTTGTCATTTCTCCTCTTTAATTTCTGATTTTGTTTATTTTGGTCCTTTCTCTTTGCTTCTTGGTGAATCTGAGTAGAAGTTTATCAATCTTGTTTATCCTTTCAAAGAACCAGCTCTTGTTTTTTTTTTATCTTTTGTAATATTTTTTTGTCTATATGTCATTTATCTCTGCTCCGATCTTTATTTTTTCCTTCTTTTTTCCTTACACTGTGCTTTTTTTGTTGCTCTCTAACTCTTTTAGTTGTAGGGTTTGATAGTTTATTACCAATTGTTTCTTGTTTTTTTCTAGTAGGCTTGTAGAGCTATGAACTTCCCTCTCAAGACTACTTTCACTGTGTCCCATAGATTTTTGGATTGTTGTGTTTTCATTGTTGTTTGTTGGCATGATGCTTTTCCTGTTTGATCTCTCTGGTAACCCAGTCCTTGTTTAATAGCATGCTATTCAGTCTCCAGGTTTTTGATTTTTTAAATTTTTTTATTGTAATTGATTTCTAGTTTTATGCCATTGTGACCTGAGTAGATGGTTGATATGATTTCTGTCTTCTTGAATTTGAAGAGACTTTGCCTGTGACCCAATATATGGTCAATCTTTGAAAATGACCCATGTGCACTTGAGAAGAATGTATATTCTGTGGCTTTGGGGTGAAATTTTCTGAAGATGTCAATTAATACAATCTGATCTATTGAGTCATTTAGGATTGATGTTTCTTTTCTGATTTTTTGTTTAGAGGATTTGTCCAATGGTGATAGTGGGGCATTAAAGTCCCCCATTATGATTGTACTGCTGTCAATCTCTTCCTTGATATCCTCCAGGATTTTTTTTTAATGTATTTGGGTGCTCCTGTATTGGGTGCATATATGTTTACCAGAGTTATTTCTTCTTTTTGGATTGTTCCCTTTAGTATTATGAAGTGGCCTTCCTTATCTCTTGCTATGTTCTTCACTTTGAGACCTAATATGTCAGATATAAGTATTGCAACCCCAGCTTTTTTTTTTTTCATTTCCATTTTAGCATTATTTTTTAAAATGTATTTTTAATTTATTTTCTGAGAGGAAGGGAGTGGAAGAGATAGATAGGAATATCAATGAGAGAGAATCATTGATTGGCTGCCTCCTGCAAGCCCCACACTGGTGACTGAGCCCACCACTCACCATGTACTGTGATCTGGAATCAAATTATAACCTCCTGGTTCTTACGTCAGTGCTCAAGCACTGAGCCATGCTGGCCGGGAAGCGTTTTTTTATTTTTATTTTATATCCTCACATGTGAATATTTTTTCCATTGATTTTCAGTGAGGGAAAAGGTGAGAGGGACAGAGGGGGAAATATCGATGTGAGAGCTACACATAAATTAGTTGCTTCCCTCATGCACCCCATCCTGGGTGGAAGGGAATCGAATGTGGAACTCAGGTATCTGCCCTTAACCCTAGTTGAACCCACAACCTAAGGCAAGTGGGATGGCTAGTGGTTAAACATTAAAGTGAATAAATTTTACCAATTATTGTTGTTATTCCTAGAGAGTCCTGAGAGGCCTAAAACATTTTCCACCAGGCATTGTTTTAAATCCTCTAGGGACCCTTTAATTGTTAGGTTTAAGTTATTTGTAGACACATATACAAATACAAAATATTTTTTAAGTTTACAAAATGAATATTTGTTCATTCTAGATATCAGGAAAATATAGAAATAAAATTACCTGTATTCTCGTGACCTAGAGATAATCATTGTTAATATATTGGTGTACTTCCATCCAGTTATTTTATGTGTTGTGTATGTGTTTGTATGCATGTGTAAATGTGTATATTTTTCTTTATAAGTTGGGCTCTCAATTCTATAATTTTTAAAAAATTAATAGACATTTTTAAAAACAATTTTAGGTTTACAGGAAAACTAAGCAGAAAGCAGGGAGTACCTACCCTTCTCTTGTTATTAATATGTTGTATTGATATGATACATTTTTTACAAATGATGAGCCAATAGTGATACATTATTGATAACCAAAATCCATAGTTTATATTAGGGTTCATTTTTTGTCTTGTACAGTCTGTGGATTTTGCCAAATGAATAATGTCACTGTTAAAGTATTATATAGAATAGTTTCACTTCCCTAAACATCCTCTGTGCTTCACATATTCATCCCTCTCTCCTTTCTCTCCCCTAGAAACCACTGATAATTTTGGTAGTTTTTTCATGTTGCTTTTCTCTTTTAACATTATATTATGAACACTTCTTAGGGTATTATGTATTCTTCAAAAACATGGCTCTATTATATAGATATTGTATGTATACCTTAAGTAATATATCTCTTTATTTTTGGACATTTAAGTTGATTCCAGTTTATTATAAATATTAGTATGGCAATGAATATCTTTCTAACTAAATATATTGTTCATCTTTTATTTTTTCTTTGAATAAAATCTTAGAAGTAGAATTACTAAATCAAGAGAGTTTGAACCTTTTTAAGGATGTTGATACATGTTGCCAAGTAGTCCTAAAAAAAAGTTGTAGTAATTTATAAGCCTTCTAGCAGTATATGGGAATGCCAGTTTACCTACACTCTTGCTAGTACTGAAAATTACTTTTCTTAAAAATATTTACTAATTTCTCTGGGTCTATTTTTGTTCATTAGTTTATATTATTTATTAGATTCACATATGAGTGAGAGCATGTGATATTTATCTTTCTCTGACTGGCTTATTTCACTTAGCTAGCATAATGCTCTCCAGGTCCATTCTTGTGAGAAGAGTGGGTGGGTGGGAAGAGATCAACCAATGAACTCACATGCATGGATACAGACAATAGAGTGATGAAGGCCTGGGGTGGGGGTAGGGGTGGGCTGAAAGAGTCAAAAAGGGAAAAGGGGGGACATATGTAATACTTTCAAAAATAAAGATTAAAAAATATTGATAAGAAATATTTACTAATGGGCTAAGTAAGGATGGTATATCAGGTTTATTTTGCATCTGTAAGAATACTATAATTTTGGGAAATATTTGTTTATGTCCTTTGCCTTTTGTTCTGATGAGTCATTACTCTTATTAAGTTATGTAATGTATTTCTTTTCTTCTAGATCCTTTTATCTTGCCGCACCAACAGGTTGATAAAGGAGCCATCAAATTTGTACTCAGTGGAGCAAATATCATGTGTCCAGGCTTAACTTCTCCTGGAGCTAAACTTTACCCTGCTGCAGTAGATACAATTGTTGTATCCTTTTCAGGATCTAACTATTGAAAAAATATATTTACGTCATTACTGAAAGATATATCATCCAAGAGAACATAAGATGTACTTTTTTGGAGGTGACTGTTGACTGTTATCTCATACCTTTTTGGTTACATTTGAAAATGTGGGAAGTAACATTATTTATTGAGATTAAATTGTGACCCAATTTAGAAATTAAAAGAGAATAGGTAATAAAAGAGTCCCAGCTGCATTTGTAGCCTAGATAGTACCCAAATGTTATCAGATTCAGGACACAGTATAAAACTCTTGGTTATTAAAGAAGAAGATATCTACATATATAAAAGCCTAAGGGACCAGCTGACTGGTCAGTAACTATGATGCACACTGACCACCAGGGGGCAGACACACAATGCAGGAGCTGCCAAGCTGCGGTAACTTTGTAGCTGTGGTTCTCAGGTGATGCTCCTGGAACCAGAAAGGAGGGAGCCTAATTCCAGGGTGCATCACTTGAGAACTGCCCTCCTGCAATCTGGGACCCCTCGGGGGATGTCAGAGAGCCAGTTTCGGGCCCGATCCCTGCATGCCAGTCCGAGGGAGCAAGCACACAGGTGCACAAATCCATGCAGCAGGCCTCTAATATCTAATATGATTGGACCACTTCTTTGGACATTAGCTTGCTACTGTTATTTTGACATTGGAATAAAAGGACTCTAAAGGGAAAAGAGCTTAGGTAACAGGTAGAGTGCTAAAAGTAGGTAGAGTGGGTTGTGGAAAATGCTGGCAATTCCCAACTTTTAAAGTTCATTTTAGGTTGGTTGTTTGGGCCTCAGAATATGATTTCTCAAAGAGAAATATTAAAGTCCCAGATAGCCCTTAAGGATCTATTCAACTCATAGCTGAGTAATTATTTCCATTTATATGGTGCTGTTTCAGCTATATTCTAGATTAAATAGGTTTTTCCAACTAGTCTGGGCAGGTTTTTGCCAACTAGTCTGTTAAGGTCCCAGATAGTCGTTAAGAATCTATTCAACTTAGAGCTGAGTAATTCTGTATTATTTCCATTTATATGGTGCTGTGTCAGCTATATTCTAGATTAAATAGGTTTTTGCCAACTTTGTCATAGATAAAGTGGCCATTTGCCTCAAGTTAAGAGAAGGAATCATACTTGGTGGGAATGGGGAAATTACTGTGGAGTGGGAAGGCTATTGGAATGAGTTTAAGACTGTGTCTTGTGCTGAAAAGGAGGCTGTCCTCTGTTGAGGAAGTTATATCTAAAGGGTAGTATAAGTTGTATGTTTATATCTTAGGAATAATTTGTATTGACATAGTTACTAGTCACATAATAGGTGCTTAAATATTTGTGGAACACTGAATGAATAAATTGAAAATCGGTAGAGAAAAGTATTCTGTAAAGATAGGTTACCTTTTTATGTTTATGATTTTTCTAAGTGTTGCAAGTTTAGAGTTTTAGAGTTCCTTTTTTGTTGTTAATTCTCATCAAAGGATATTATTTCCATTGATTTTTAGAGAGAGTGAAAGGGAGGGGGAGAGACAGAGAGAAAGAAACATTGATATGAGAGAGTCACAGGTGCAAGTGCCCCTCCTGCAAGTGCCCCAACCAGGGCCAGGGTCTAGCCTGCAACCAAGGTTTGACTGGGAAAATCCATCCCTGGACCCTTCAGTCCTTTGGCCGACACTGTAATCACTGAGAAAAATAGGCTAGAGCCTGGAGTTCCTTTAAATGGGAAATTTTCCTAGTACTTAGACTTTATTTTTAAAATAATTTTATTTTGAAAAAAAAGGAGATATATATACTATTATGTGTAATACTTTAAACAATAAAATAAAATTTAAAAAATAAAATAATTTTTATTTTGAAATTATTGTAGACTTTTAGAAAGTTGCAAAGCTAGTACAAAGGGTACTGTGTATCCTTTAACAATTACTTTTAAAAATATGCATTGCAGTGTTTAACATTCTAGATCAGCGGTTCTCAACCTGTGGGTCGCGACCCCTTTGGGGGTAGAACGACCCTTTCACAGGGGTCGCCTAAGACCATCGGAAAATGCAGATATTTACATCACGATGCATAACAGTAGCAAAATTTCATGGTTGGGGGTCACCACCACATGAGGAACTGTATGCAAGGATCGCGGCCTTAGGAAGGTTGAGAACCACTGTTCTAGATGCTTCAAATGATAACCAAAAATGTTCTTTTTGTTCTAGGTTGACACTTACATTGGGCTCTTAAAGATAGACTAGAGATAGAATTATTGTTTTACTGTGTCTTTTATATAAAACCACCATTCAATGATTAAAACGCTAGAACAATTGACATTTATTTCACAGTTTTTAATATTTAGGTGCAAAAAATTTCCTTTTTTGCATGACTTATTCTGGTTTTGTTGGCATTAGGTTATAGCATTAACATCCAACTTAAAAACCAAGAATGGTTATTAGATTCATTAATATAGCTTTGATTGAGTATTTATTCACAGTGTGCCAGAGACTCTGATCGGTCCCTGCCCTGAAGAAGTTAATGGTGTAGGCAAGGATATGAGATGGGTTCAATGTGGTTTAACTAGTAATGTGATCATTATTTGACACCACCTCTCCAAGGTATTTTGATAAATAGTTCTTAGCTGTGTATTTCCAGGCCATCATGGCAGAAGGAAAACAGCATGCTCTGTGTGTTGGGGTCATGAAGATGTCTGCAGAAGATATGTAAGTCTCACATTAGGCCCCTTAGCTTTTGAGATATGGGTAACCTATGCAGGAAGCATCAGAATGACAGGGGAAATTTGCTCTCATTCATATCACATCTTTCAAATATGTAAGTACAGAAGCCTTATTTCTGATTTTTTTTAACACTTAGCCAGTGAAACATATTTTGTCTCCAGGATTGCATTCTTTTTTAAACACTCTGAAAAGAACCCATGTGCCAATGTAACTGTTTTATATGTATGTATGTATATATGTGGCATTTTAGGAATTTTTTATTTAGTATGATTTAAATTCGGTGGAAGGAAAGATGTTTTGCTACTAATTTTTAAAGCAGTGACATAGTTTGGCACCACACAGGATTTGTCTTACTAGTTTAGTATTTTTTGACCTGGGGGTATAGAATAGTAAGGAAATATTAAATATATATTATAAAAATATAATCAAGATATTTAAGAACTTTGCAAGGCATTTGAAGAATACATTATTGCTATTGATTTCATTTCAGGGTTAATTGTAACACTTTGATTTTCTCCTGATATGTTAACGCATTATTACTCTGTTTCTATATACCCAGTAGATCACTAGAATCACTGTAAGACATGAATTGCCCCAGAATAATGTAGTTGAATGTAGACAGTAATACGAGTGTAATATAAATAAATTCTCTACATGTAACTCAATAATTGCAAAATAGCATTGCACTTTGAATTATATGTACCATGACTAAGCCTATAAAAATGCACAACAGTATGTTTATGTGCTTTTTTCCTTCTACAGTGAGAAAGTCAACAAAGGAATTGGCATTGAAAATATCCATTATTTAAATGATGGGCTGTGGCATATGAAGACATATAAATGAGCCTCAGAAGGAATGCACTTAGGCTAAATACGGATATTGTGCTATATCTGTGTTTGTGTCTGTGTGTGACAGCATGAAGATAATACCTCTGTAGTTGTGCTCAATAAATTCAGAAGATGCTAAAATTCTGTTAGCTTCAAAAATTATTTTAGTTTTCCTTAAACTTCAGTTAAAATTGGGTAGTAACAAACTTGGACATTAAAAGGTATCTGGTAAGTAACCAAACTCAGATAACTTCATGTCCTTTCTTAGGCTAATGATGTACTGGTAAGATGAAGGGCAGGACTTGATAAATGAACTTGCCAGTACACGGTTGACCCCTCCTCCCCCTGAGAATCTAACAACTTCATGGGGCTAGAAACTAGATTGGGACTTTTATCCCATTATCCCAGGACACCTAGAAGTGCCCCTTCTCTTTTTGTGTGTTGTTTTTTCATTGTTGTTTTTAAACTTTTCACTATGGAAAATTCCAACCATATACAAAAGTATGGAGAGAATAGTATAATGGACCTTTCTATATCCATCACCTAGCTTCAATTCATAACCAGTCTTATTTAATCTATATCTCACTTATTTCTTCCCACCCCAGTCTCTGATTATTTTGAAGCAAATCTTAGATATATAATTTTATCCATAATTACTTTAATATGTATCTTTTAAAAGATAAGTGGTTTTCTTTTTAAAAACACATAATCACAATGTAGTTATCACACCTAAAAAAATGTAACTTTCTTAATACAATCAAATATCTGGACAGTATCCAAATATGTGACAAATTGACTTGATTGCTTCTCTTTTTAAATTTTTTAAAAATATATTTTATTGATTTTTTACAGAGAGGAAGGGAGAGAGATAGAAAGTCAGAAACATAGATGAGAGAGAGACATCAATCAGCAGCCTCCTGCACGCCCCACATTGGAGATGTGCCCGCAAGCAAGGTACATGCCCCTGACTGGAATCAAACCTGGGATCTTTCAGTCCGCAGTCCGACGCTCTATCCACTGAGCCAAACCGGTCTCGGCATCTTTTTAATTTTTTTTTAAACTGTTGGTTTGCTTAAAACAGAAATCAGACAAGGTCCATTTATTGCATTTGGTGGTTATTTATTGAAATCTCTCTTAATCTGTAAGTTCCGCCTCTTTCTTTTCCTCTTTATTTAAGAAATTTAGTTATTTTGTCTTATAGAGTTTCTTCCCACATTCTGGATTTTTGATGATTATATTGCTATAAAGTAATTTAACTTGTTTTTATGCCCTGCACTCCCCCGCGCGCCCCCCCCCCTTGGTGTAGCCGGTAAACAGTTAAGTGTAGATTCAGGTTACATTTACTTAGTGTCTTAGTGTCCTCTCTTGAAACTATATAGGTGCCAGAACTTCAGATTTGGGTCTCCATTGTACTCCTCAAACAATGTGCATCTTCTATCATAAGTGGATCTACTTCAGTAAGTAGTTTTGGGAGTTACATGAGCTGTTATGAACTTATATAGTGATGATGGGCCTTTCTTCCTAATAATCTTGCTGTTATTCTAGTGTCGCAGCCATCTTTATTTGGTTGTTTACAAGTATGTGACGTGGTTTTACTTTTCAGATGGATACAGACATTTACAAGCTTGTGGTGGCCTGTGTTACAGTTAGAAGTTGATGAAAAAGGTGAGGGACAGTAAAAGAGAGAGACCATTTGGCTAGCTGTTATAGCTGGGCCTCTCAAAATATGACATAGGTGAAGGTAATAGATCCAAAGTCTGACCCTGAGATTGAGAAATTATTTCCCACTAATGAAACTTGTAGGACTTGCAGATTCTTATGTTAGAATATAGATGTATTTATAGTGGTAAGTTTGTTTAGGGCCATGGTTGGCAAACTGCAGCTTGCGAGCCACATGCGGCTCTTTGGCCCCTTGAGTGTGGCTCTTCCACAAAATACCACGGCCTGGGTAAGTCTATTTTGAAGAAGTGGCATTAAAAGAAGTTTAAGTTTAAAAAATTTGGCTGTCAAAAGAAATTTCAATCATTATACTGTTGATATTTGGCTCTGTTGACTAATGAGTTTGCTGACCACTGGTTTAGGGTAAACAATTAGTAAACTGGAAGTTTCTTGGTGAACATGACAAGGAGCAAAAGAAGGTTAATAATTTGGGGGAATATTTCATCTGGGCTGGGGCAAGGCTTAGAGAAGTTTTTCTGCTTCATCATTAATTAGAATGGTTATGGCTGCCATCTTTGTTTCTGAGCCTGTAGAGGCACCCTGATATTTTACTTTCTGTATCCTTTTTAACTTATACATAGAATGTTTTCCTGTGTCCTGACAGTTATATTCTACAGCCTACCACACTGTTATATTTTATTATTTATTCCTGGTGGATAAAAGTGTAAACTCATTAGTACCACATTTATAAATCATCTTTCAGAGTAGGTTTCTTCAAAATATGTTTCATTTTATGCTGATTTACCAGTTTCAAAATCAGATATCTGCCTATCTTGGGGAGGAGGGACCCTATTTGAGGCCTGTATAGCTCCTTATAGAAGTCTCAAAAAGAGAATATCTGAATCAGTATCAAAACTAAACTTTGAAATGGAAAAGTAAGCATACTTTTTTCCCTTCTTTGAAATGCAGTAAAAACAAAACAAACAGTAAACTTTAAACCTTTACTTTTGGTGCTAAGGTAATGTTAATTGACCAAGATTGCCTATGGAATATTAGTAATGAAAATCAAAGCACACATAGTACAGAAATTAAAATACAGTGGTACCTCGAGATACGAGTGCCCTAACATATGAGATTTTTGAGATACAAGCCGTCGAGCAAGCGATTTTTGCTTTGAAATATGAGCAACATTTGAGATAGGAGTAATCTGCCGGCTGCACACGACCCACCAGTTTACCATGACTCGAGCATCTCATAGTTTCCCACGCCTCAAGGTTATGGAATGAATTAAACTCGTATCTCGAGGTACCACTGTATTTTATTGTCTTGGTTTCTGAAGTAAGTTATCCTTTTTTCTAACCACTGTTATGGTGTGTATAGGGAATACATTTTTAAATATTCAACATCAGCATCTGTGCTTGTTTTTCTACTATGCTGAGGTACATTGACTGTGTTGCCTTGGTGATGTGGACTGAATACCTATTGTTTCCTGCTTCCCTTGGGTCTGAGGCCTCAGGTCATTGGTGTTAATCAAGGAAACCTTATCAGTTCCTAAACATTAGGTCATGCAGGAAACCCAATTCAAACAGGTAGACTCTTGATTCCAATACAGTGGTACCTTGAGATACGAGTTTAATTTGTTCTGTAGCCTTGCTCATATATCAAGTTGCTCGTATCTCAAAGCAAATTTCCCCATTGAAATCAATTGAAATGCCGTTAATCCGTTCCAGCCCCCAAAATGCCATCCCCGTTGTTCTTGTTACGTGTTTTTGAATAAGAAAAATGTATTTATAAATGACAAATATTGTATAAAAACATAATAAAAGAGAATGTAAAGGAATAAACTGGTTTTATAAAGTGTATTTACCTACTCATTACACTCTTAATGCTACACTTTATCCCTAAACTGAATGTAACTTAACTAATCTTCACTGAACTTAATTGCTACTGGTCTTTGCATTTTGGGCCCATTTCAAAAAAAAAACGTGTCCAACGAGGTTTGCCTCTTCCTCCCTTTCAGAATGTTTCTGAAATGGGTGAGGCAAGTTTCATTGAGCAGCTCCGATGCACGACCAGTAGCAACTTTTTCGGGGTGTTTCTTTCCCACGAAGTGTGACACCCTCTCCCACATTCCTAAGATCTCCTTTATCTCACTTGTAGAGATCTCCTCCACCTCTGGCTCCTCCTTGAAACCAATTTCTTAAAGAACTTCCTCATGTTGCTGAGACTGCAACTCTTGTAACTCCTCCGTGGTGAGTTCCAGAGAGTGCTCCTTGACGAGCTCATTCACATCTCTCTCATCCACCTCCAGGCCCATGGATTTTCCCAGAGACACTATCTCCTCCTCCACTGACATCTCGGGTTCGAATCCTTTGAAGGTCCTTTAGGCTACGGCCTCAGGCCACAGCTTCTTCCATGCAGAGATCAAAGTCCTCCTTGTAACACCCAGCCAGGCCTGATCAATAATTCTGAGGCATATCACGATGTTAAAGTGGTTCTTCCAGAACTCTCGAAGGGTGAGGTTTGTGTTCTCTGTCACCTCAAAGCAGCGCCGGAACAGGTGCTTGATGTACAGCTTTTTAAAATTAGAAATCACCTCCTGATCCATGGGCTGCAGGATAGGAGTGGTGTTGGGAGGTAGGTAGACAACCTTTATAAACTTGAACTCTTCGAGGAGTTCATCTTCGAGGTTCGGTGGGTGAGCAGGAGCATTGTCGAGGATGAGGAGGGCTTGCATGGTTAGGTTGTTTTTCTGTAGATATTTCTTAACAGAAGGGCCGAAAACCAGGTTTACTCACTCCACAAAGAACTGCCTGGTGACCCATGCCTTTGGGTTTGCCCTCCACATAACTTGCAGTTTATCTTTTAAAATCTTATGTGACTTAAAGACTCTGGGGTTTTCCCAATGGTATAGGAGCAGAGGCTTGATCTTGCAGTCGCCACTCGCATTGGCGCACAGTGCAAGAGTTAGCCTATCCTTCATGGGTTTGTGGCCTGGCATCGCCTTCTCCTCTGCCATTATATAAGTCCTATTTGGCATCTTCTTCCAGAAAAGCTCTGTCTCGTCACAGTTGAAGACTTGCTGGGGGATATATCCTTTGGCTTCTATCAGTTCGGAAAAAGTTTTGAGGTAATCCTCAGCTGCCTTCACACCCGAACTTGCTGCCTCACCATGCCTGATAATGGAGTGAATGCCAAACCTTTTCCTGAAGTTATCAAACCAGCCTCTACTAGCTTTAAATGAGTCTTTGGATGCTTCGTCCATGGAAGTGCGCGGGGTCTGCTCCAGCAAATCACCGTAAATCGCTCGCGCCTTCTCGCATATGATGCCCTGTGTTAATGTATCTCCTTTAAGCTGCTTCTCCATCACCCACACCATCAGTAGATTCTCCATCTTTTCATGGAGAGAGCTACGGAGCTTAGAAATTATTGTAACGCCCTTAGTTGGCATTATACCCTTTATGGACTCCTTCTGTTTAAGCACAGTGCATATCGTTGAAGTACATACTACGCCCGTACTGCCTTGCCAAGTCAGCCACTCACACACCTTGCTCATATTTTTCTATGATTTCACGCTTTAATTCAATAGACATCATCCTCTTCTGAGTACTGACCTTTCCTCTCACTTTCTTCGGACCCATGGTTATAAAAAGAAATGTGATAAAGTATGTAAATGCACAAAAGATGCTTCGACAACGTGGTAAACAAGCACACTGACTGAGGCGTGGAAAACTATGAGACGCTTGAGTAGCGGTAAACAGGTGGGTCGTGTGCAGCTGGCCTATCGGCACGATTACTCCTATCTCAAATGTTGCTCGTATTTCAAAGCAAAAAATCGCTTGCTCGACGGCTCGTATCTCAAAAATCTCGTATGTTAGGGCACTCGTATCTCGAGGTACCACTGTACGTAATCACAGGCTGTTGTTCCTTGTGATTAAGCCCCTTTAACACATGTCTGCCTCTTTAGGCATTATGCTTAAAGGAAACCTAGTTTACCCACATTCCTGAGAGTAGAAATACAGGAAGAGCCTTTTTTCTCTTAGGCAATACCTTCAGTTTTAAAATTAATTTTCTGTCAAGTTAGCCTACATTTATGTATATCTGACACACATTTACATAAGGTTAGTTCAGCTCAATGGACATTTATTGAATATCTCCTAGGTTCTAGGTCAGTGGTCGGCAACTGTGGCTCGCAACCCACATGCGGCTCGTGAGCTGCGGTTTGCCGCTCTGTTGACTAATGAGTTGGCCGACCACTGTTCTAGGTGATATGGCACAAAGTTGAATACTACACAAGTGGCCCTTGACATTAAGGATCTTCCAGTTTAGAGAGTAAATTTAAATTTTAAAAAATATTCATAATGGTGACAGGCCAGTAGAAAGTTACTAATGCTTTTCTAATTTCAGCCATCAAAATTTGCAAATTACACATGAACCAAATATAAGAATATTCTTTCTATTGTATCCAGTGTAAGAAGGTTAAAAAAAAATCTAGATGTCTTGGAGTTTGGACAATTCTGCATTCCAACTGTCCCATTGTGCAGTAATGTAAAGGCATTATCCTTTGTCTAGCAGACTGTTACACTGGTTTTGTGGTATTCTGTTGGGAACTACTTTTTTCCTTTTTAAAAAAATGTTCTGGATCTAAAACAAGCAGTTGGATTTATCGCAGGGGTAGTCATGAACATTTCAGGTCAAGGTATTTGATAGTCCCCAAACAGAAGGTCATATGGCATTTGTCAAATAATAATGATATCTAGCCAACTTCCCTCTCTGTATACAAACCAGCTTCTTAGGATATAGTATTTATAAGCATAGTATTTCAAAAAAATCTATATAAGAATGGCAAATAACTAAATTTGCAGTGGTATTTAATAAATATTTTACTTTTTTGTTGTTCATAAAAATTTTAACGGGAATATGAAATGAATGTATGCCCAAACAAAATGTAAATTTTTTAAAACTTTTTTATCTTAAGTTCCTTAATTTTGAGAATATATTTCTAAAATGTTCCATTTTCCCCCTATATATTGAATTTATTGGGGTGACACTGGGTAACAAAATTATACATGTTTCAGGTGCACAATTCTACAATACATCATCTGTACACTGTATTGTGTGTTTACCACCCCAAGTCAAGTCTCTGTCTATCACCATTTATCCTCCTTATGCCCCCTCTACTTTTCACAAGTCCCTCTCCCAAGCAATTACCACACTTATTTCTGTCCATGAGTTTTCTCTTTTATTTCTTTTTTGCTCAATTCTTCCACACTCTGTCTCTATTTTGCGTGTTAGTTCATTTTATTCATTAGATTCCACATATGAGTGAAGTCACATACTATTTGTCTTTCTCTGACTTATTTCACATAGCAAAATTCTCTCCAGGTCCATCCATGCTGTTGCAAAGGGTAAGGTTTCCTTTTTTTTTTTTTTTTTTTTTTTTTAGGGCTGAGCAGTATTCCATGGTCTAAATGTATCACACCTTTTTGTTTTTTTAAATATATTTTTATTGATTTACTTCCAGGAAGGAAGGGAGAGGGACAGAGAGTTAGAAACATCGATAAGAGAAACATCAATCAGCTGCCTCCTGCACACCTCCTCCTGGAGATGTGCCCACAACCAAGGTACATGCCCTTGACCAGAATTGAACCTTGGACCTTTCAGTCCGCAGGCCGATGCTCTGTCAACTGAGCCAAACCGGTTAGAGCTATCACACCTTTTTTATTCTCTCAAGTACTGATGGACACTTGGGTTGCTTCCATATATTGGCTGTTGTAAATATGCTGCAATGAACATATGGATGCATATATTCCTTCAATTTAGTGTTCTGGGTTTCTTTGGATAAATTACCAGAAGTGAAATCACTGGGTCATAAAGTCAGCACCGATTTTAATTTTTGGAGGTAACTCCATACTGTACCAATCTGCATTCCTACTAACAGTGCACTAGCGATCCATTTTCTCCACATCCTCATGATGACAGCCATTTGCACAGGTGTGAGGTGATATCTCATTGTGGTTTAAATTTGCATTTCTCTGATGATTAGTAATGTTGAGCTCTTTTCATATGTCTATTGGTTATCTCTATATCCTCTTTGGAGAAGCATCTACAGTTTTTAGGTTTTGTGCTAATTTCTTAATTGGATTTTTTTTTAGTGTTGAGGTTTTTTTTTAAGATCTTTATAAATTTTGGATATTAACCCCTATTAGAGTTAACATTGACGAGTATGTTCTGCCATTCAGTAGGTTGTCTTTTGATTTTTTTCATGGATTTCTTTTGCTGTGAAAATACTTTAGAGTTTGATATAATCCCATTTGTTTAATTTTTCTTTTGTTTCTCTCACCTAAGGCGATATATTAGGAAATATATTGCCAGGAGAAATACCAAAATTTTACTGTCTATGTTTTCTAGAATTTTTGTGGTTTCAAGTCTGACTACCTTTAGTCCATTGTATGTTTCTGCCTCCTTTGTCAAATATTAATTGACTATAAAGGCATAGATTTATTTCTGGACTCTCTATTCTGCTCCATTGATCTAGATGTATGCTTTGATGTCAGTAGCATGCTGTTTTGATGACTATGGCCTTATTGTACAGTTTGATATCAGGTAGTGTGATTACTTCCACTTATTTACTTAATTTCCTCACCTGAGTATGATAATTTTTCTTTTTTTTGCTTGAAGAACTATTATTATATATTTAATAATTCAGTGTATTCAAGAATATATTCCCTTCTTTGATATATTCAATGGTTATTTTCTTTTTCATTTATTGTGTGTGTGTTAATCCTCACCTGACAATATTCTTGTCTTCTGGCTCACTGATGTGGTCCTCTGCTTCTTCTAGTCTACTCTTGATGCTTTCTATTGAGTTCTTTACAGCAGCGATATCATTTTTCATTTCTTCTTGGTTCTTCTTCATTTCCTCTTGGTTCTTACACATATTGTTGAATTTGTCTTCCATTCTTTTCAGCACCTTGTGACTATTTTTCTGAATTCTTTCTCTGACTGGTTGCTTGCCTCCATTTTGTTTACTGTCTTTTCTGGTGATGCCTGCTTTTCTTTCATATGTGGGCTGTTTCTTTGTCTCCCCATGGTCTCTCTTCTCTGTGTGTTTGATTATTAGTTCTCTCTTTCATGTGTTGATTTAAAGGCACAACATACAACACAACCAGGTAAAACGCACAAGGCACTGAACAGAAATATATTCACAATATTAATAATCACAAATAAAGGTGACCACCAGAGAAAGGCAAATTAGAGAATAGGAGACAAAGAAGAGGGGAAAAAAAAGGAGTGCAAAAATGAAACTGGGAAAAGGAAAAAAAAAGTAAGTGAAAAAAATAAAGAGAATAAGAAAGAAGAGGGGAACAAACTATATATATATAGGTAGAAAACTCCAATAGAACAGCCACTAATACCAACAAATGCCAGCAACAAGTACCTGCAGATGAATGCAAACTACAAACAACAACTAATATCAAGCGAGGTGAGGGAAAACAGAAGCAAAAAACAAATACAAACAAAACAAAAAAAAAGAATAAGCAAAACAATCTCACAAACAAGTATAAAATATCGATATAATCAACAATCAAGCAAACAACAATAAAAGCACAGAGAGAAAAACCAATTTTTTGGATAGTGAAGACAAAGAAGAGAGAGGTGTGTATGCACTTGGAGTAGGGGATTAGAAATTAGATATATACGTAGGGTGAAATTTTAACGGGGCAAAAAGAAAGAATAGAAAAAATCTAAAGCAGGAAAGGGGTGAGAGAAACAGGGCAATAAAAGAGGAAAATTTAGGAAGAGAGTGGTGGCAAAGAGGTAAAGTTGAGATAGAGTAAAATGATGCTAAAGGAAAGATGAAAATAGAATGTAGAGAACTAAACCCAAAGTAAAATAAAGAGAAAATAAAATGACACTTTTTTTTAAAAAAAAGTTAAAATAGTAGTAGAAATAATACTGATTGACAATAAAAATGCAATAATTGAAAAGGTAAAATCAAGTGAGGAAAAAAAGAAAAAAAAATTAGTTTCTTAAAGATGAGAAAAATAAAAAAATAAAAATGTGCAGTAGT
This sequence comes from Lasiurus cinereus, assembly GCA_011751065.1. Classification (NCBI taxonomy): domain Eukaryota; kingdom Metazoa; phylum Chordata; class Mammalia; order Chiroptera; family Vespertilionidae; genus Lasiurus; species Lasiurus cinereus. The sequence goes on along the minus strand of JAAGEH010000015.1, from coordinate 30,717,555 downwards.
GAAGGTCATTCACTTCCTCTACTGTTCGGTTTGGCATGCCTGTTTTCTACTCAGAATAGTATTACAGTTCCCTGTGTTCCACTGTTCCTCAGTGTTGTAAGCCAGTTCTGATGTTTAAGCAGGCAGTGTGTCTTAATTTCTTGTATTCCTTTATTGGTGTTTACACAAGAGTCAATTTGTGATTCAGCTCCTGGGAGTCAGTGTTGCTGGACTGACCTCCAGGTCTATAGGTCCTTTCTAGCATGTGCTTAGATCCTGCTTTCCCTGTGGCACTCAATACCGGTTTGTGGGATTGGGTTGTCCAGAGGTGGTTCTCTGATGGTTATTCCCTGCTGTGATTCCCAGGTTCCAGAAAAACAACTTTCCCCTGCAGTCTCTTAGGGTGTCCCCATATGGGTGATCCTATGTATTGGACTTGGTAATCAGAAGCAAGGATTTAAAGAGGAAAAAGAGCCAGCGTAAGTATGTGAACTCTGGGGCTGCGTGCAAGTCTGTGCAGTCTTTTTTCCCCTTTGTGTCTAAGTAGTCGGCACACTTTTAACATTTAAAAAAATGTTTAGGCTGTCCATTTGCATCAAATGAGTTGCTTTTTAGAGTTCCGTTTTGTTAGCAGTTCTGAAGACCCCCTTCCACATTCACGGATCACGCCAGCCCCAACAGCCACGGATTTCCCTAGGCGCAGACATCCCCTGGTCTCCAGCTCCCACCGTGTGTGTTTCTCTCTCCTGCCAGGACCAGAGACCTCACCTTATCCCAGGCGAAATCTGACCTTTCCATGATGGAATGTAGAGCTCCTCTGAATCTGAGTGTTTGCGCCAATTGGGCACTGGTGTTCTGAGGTTCGCAGCTGTTCGGTGGGTGCCGTAGTTGTAGATTTTTAGGCTTCTGATAGCATCCACTTTCCCCTTCAAGATGGCACAGTCTCCCCATCTGAGCTGGTCGCTCCAGGAGGGAACTCAGCAGCAGTGGGGGCTGCCTGGTCAGGGGAGCCCTGCCCAGCAGACCCCCACCATCTCCTGGAGTATAACTGTCCCTCAACTCACCAACAAACACTCCCTGTGTGACTCTCAGCTGTTCTTTCTATCTGCTCCGGAACAAGTCTTGGAACACGTCTATCTATTCTGCCGCCATTTTTTTCTTTCAATATATTTTTTTTAAGAAATATATATTTTATTGATTTTATTCAGAGAGGAAGGGAGAGGGATAGAGAGAGAGAAACATCAATCAGCTGCCCCCCGCATACCCTTTACTGGGGATGTGCCCACATCCAAGGTACATGCCCTTGACCAGAATCAAGCCTGATGTACTATCCACTGAGTCACACCGGTTAGGGCTGAGGATGATATTTTTCCATTTTTGTTTAACAGAGAGTAGAAGAAAGAGGGAAAGACTGAGAGAAAGATCAATGTGAGAGAAACACATTGATTGTTTGCCTCCTGCCTGAGCCCCTACCAAGGCTAAGGCCAGAGAGAAACCTGCAACCTAAGTATGTGCCCTTTACTGAAATTGTGCCCAGGACCTTTTAGTCTGCAGGCCGATGGTCTATCTACTGGGCCAAACTAGCCAGGGTCAACTTTGTTCTTTTTTTTTTCCTTCAAGATTTCTGTGGGTGTTTGGGATTTTTTTGTGGTTCCATAAAAATTTTTGGAATATTTCTTTAAGTTCTCTGAAATATGCCATTGGTATCTGAATAGGAATTGCATTAAATCTATAGATTGCTTTGGGTGATATGGATATTTTAATGTTTTTTTAAACATTAAATCTTTATTATTCAGATTATTACATTTGTTTCTCTTTTTTTCCCCTCCATAGCACCCCTCCACCCAGCTCCCTCCCCTCCCTCTGCCCTTAGCTCCCTCCCATTGATCTCATCCATAGGTGTATGATTTTTGACCAGTCTCTCCCTGTACACCCCTCACCCCTTCCCCCCTGAGAATTATCAGTCCACTCCCTTTCTGTGCTCCTGATTCTATTATATTCACCAATTTATTCTGTTGATCAAATTTTTAATTCACTTAATTTTTAGATTCACTTGTTGATAGATATGTATTTGTTGTTCATAATTTTTTGGCTTTTACCTTTTTCTTCTTCCTCTTCTAAAAGAGTACCTTTCAGCATTTCATATAATACTGGTTTGTAGTTGATGAACTCCTTTAGCTTTTTCTTATCTGTGAAGCTCTTTATCTGCCCTTCAATTCTGAATGTTAGCTTTGCTGGATAGAGTATTCTTGGTTGTAGGTTCTTGCTATTCATCATGTTGAATATTTCTTGCCACTCCCGTCTGGCCTGCATCATTTCTGTTGAGAAATCAGCTGACAGTCGTATGGGTGCTCCCTTGTAGGTAATGAACTGTTTTTCTCTTGCTGCTTTTAATATTCTCTCTTTGTCTTTTGCTCTTGGTATGTTAATTATGATGTGTCTTGGTGTGGTCCTCTTTGGATTCCTTTTATATGGGGTTCTGTGTGCTTCCTGGACTTGTAAGTCTATTTCTTTTACCAGATGTGGGAAGTTTTCAGTCATTATTTCTTTAAATAGGTTTTCAGTATCTTGCTCTCTCTCTTCTTCTGGCACCCCCACAATTCTGATGTTGGTACGCTTGAAGCTGTCCCAGAGGCTCCTTACATTATGTTCACATTTTTGGATTCTTTTCTCTTCTTGCTTTTCCAGTTGAATGTTGTCTGCTTCTTTATATTTCAAATTTTTTACTTGATTCTTGCCTTTCTCTAGTCTGCTGTTAGGACTCTGTATAATATTTTTTATTTCAGTCAGTGTATGTTTAATTTCTATTTGGTCCTTTATCATCTTTAGTTGGACCTTTTCCATCTCCTCTTGGGTCTCACTAAATTTATCCATCTTTTCTAGCATATTCTTGAAAAACCTTATAAATGTGGTTTTGAACTCTATATCCAGTCGTTTTTTTTTTTACGGCATTTCTTTTGTTTGTGATCCCTTCCCTTGTCTCAGCATTTTCACTATGCCGGGGAAACTTCTGTGTTGAATTCAGCTTTATGATACCAGACACAAAGCCGCAGAAGCCTCTATTGAGCTTGGGATGGGTGGAGTTTCAGGGCTTAAGGGACTGCCTTGCCTTCCAGTTGGCCCCGCCCTCCACGGCCCCCGAGTCTCATGTGACTGGGTAATCCCTGGAGTGGTCCTTGTGCGCGCCCGCACCCGCAGTGCCTCTAACCGCTGCCTTTCCAGCTCCCCTGCGCACTAGGATCACACGAGTCTAGGTCCCCAGGGTTTCGCCCGAAAAAGGGGCCCAGTGGACTCAGAAGTGGCACAGTTGGGAGGGTCTGTCTCCCGCCCACTCGCGAAAGCCAGTGGCACAATCAGCAATCTGTCCTCCGTGCAGCACCGTGTGCGTGCAAGACTGGACCCGATCTTCTGCGACTCCCCTAAATTTCCGTGCACTTCTCCCTTTTCACAGTCTAAACTCCCCCCGTATGAGTTTCGGCTGGATCTGGGGTTTAGTGTCGTAAGATAAGGGGTTCAATACCGTTGGGAGTCTCCGTTTCCCTCCCGCCAGAGAAAGCCAGCCAGGTACTCCTGCACCCGTTCTCTCAGCGCGCGCGCGTCTCCGTACCTCAGCTTTTTGCAGCTCCTCTGGGTTTCTGTGAGCCCCTCTCTTTCCTTCTAGCTGTAGAACTTCCACTCAGCCAGCTTTCCCGTGATTCTGGATGATGTCTGTTCTGTCTTTTAGTTGTAGTTTTGAAATTGTTGTGCGAGGCAGCAGTGTAGGTGTTTACCTATGCCGCCATCTTGGATTCTCCGGATATTTTAATGTTAATTCTTCCTGTCCATGAAGATGGTATATACTAATTTGTATTTTTTTTAGAATATATTTTATTGATTTTTTTTTTTTTACAGATAGGAAGGGAGAGTGATAGTTAGAAACATCAATCAGCTCCCTCCTGCATACATCCTACTGGGGATATGCCCGCAAACAAGGTACATGCCCTTGATTGGAATCAAACCCAGGACCTCTCGGTCCACAGGCTGACACTCTATCCACTGATCCAAACTGGTTAGGGCAACTTTTTTATATTTTTTTAATTTCTTTCTTCAATGTCGTATAATTTTTTGACTACAGGTCTTTTACATCCTCAATTAAATTTATTCCTAGGTATTTTATTCTTTTTTAAAAATATATTTTATTGATTTTTTACAGAGAGGAAAGGAGAGGGATAGAAAGTCAGAAACATCGATGAGAGAGAGACATCGATCAGCCGCCTCCTGCACGTCCCCAACCGGTTTTGGCAGGTATTTTATTCTTTTGAAGTAATTGTAAATGGGATTGTTTTCCTAGTTTTCCTTCCTGATTGTTCATTATTGGTGTATAGAATGCAATTGGCCCTGACCAGTTTGGCTCAGTAGATAAAATGTTGGCCTGCATACTGGAAGGTCCCTGGTTTGATTCCGGTCAAGGGCATGCGCCTTTATTGCAGACAAATCCCCAGTGGGATATTTCTCTCTCATCGATGTTTCTAATTCTCTATCCCTCTCCCTTCCTCTCTGTAAAAAAAAATCAATAAAATATATATTTTTAAAAATGCAGCTCATTGGGATATTTCTCTCTCATTGATGTTTCTAATTCTCTATCCCTCTCCCTTCCTATCTGTAAAAAAAATCAATAAAATATATTTTTTAAAAATGCAACTGATTTCTGGATATTTATTTTGTATCCTGCTACTTTACTGAATTCATTCATCAGTTTAGTAGTCTTTGGTGGAAACATTAGGGTTCTCTGTATAAGTATCATCTCATCTGCAAATAATGAGTTTTACTTCTTTCTTTCCAATTTGGAGGACTTTTATTTCTTTATTTTTATTTAATAAATCTTTATTGTTCAGATTATTACAATTGTTCCTCTTTTTTCCCTCCATAGCTCCCCTCCACCTGGCTTACACCCTGCCCTCTGCCCTTACCTCCCCCCTCACCGATTGTCCTCATCCGTAGGTGTATGATTTTTGTTCAGTCTCTCCCTGCATCCCCCTCAAACATCTCCTCCTGAAAATTGTCAGTCCATTCCCTTTCTATGCCCCTGATTCTATTATATTCACCAGTTTATTCTGTTAATCAGATTTTTAATACACTTGATTTTTAGATTCATTTGTTGATAGTTATGTATTTGTTGTTCCTAATTTTTATCTTTACCTTTTTCTTCTTCTTCCTCTTCCTAAAGAGTACCTTTCAGCATTTCATATAATATTGGTTTGGTATTGATGAACTCCTTTATTTTTTTTCTTATCTGTAAAGCTCTTTATTTGACCTTCAATTCTTAATGATAGCTTTGCTGAGTAATCTTGGTTGCAGGTTCTTGCTATTCATCACTTTGAATAATTCTTGCCACTCCCATCTGGCCTGCATAGTTTCTGTTGAGAAATCAGCTGACAATCGTATGGGTGCTCCCTTGTAGGTAATGAACTGTTTTTCTCTTGCAGCTTTTAATATTCTCTCTTTGTCTTTTGCTTCTTGGTATTTTAATTATGATGTGTCTTAATGTAGTCCTCTTTGAATTCCTTTTGTTTGGGGTTCTGTGTGCTTCCTGGACTTGTAAGTCTATTTCTTTCACCAGGTGGGGGAAGTTTTCAGTGATTATGTCTTCAAATAGGTTTTCAGTAACTTGCTTGGTCTCTCTCTTCTTCTGGCAGCCCCATAATTCTGATGTTGGTGCACTTGAAGTTGTCCCAGAGGCTCCTTACACTATCTTCGAAATTTTGGATTCTTTTTTCTGTTTGCTTTTCCAGTTGAGTGTTTTCTGATTCTTTGTGTTTCAAATCTTTGACTTGATTCTGGTGTTCCTCTAGTCTGCTGTTAGGTCTCTGTATAATGTTTTTTATTTCAGTCAGTGTATGTTTAATTTCTAGTTGGTACTTTTTCATCTCCTCTTGGGTCTCACTAAATTTATCTATCTTTTCTAGGAAATTCTTGAAAAACCTTATAACCGTGGTTTTGAACTCTATATCCAGTCGTTTGTTTTCCTCCATTTCTTTCATTTGTGATCTGTTCCTTTGTCTCTGCATTTTTGCTGCTTCCCTGAGTTGGTAGAGTAGCTTTGTGTGCTAGGTGTCCTATATGGCCCAGTAGCTCTGCCTCCCGAGTTACCTGAGGTGGACACTCTTGGTGTACCCCTTTGTGGACTGTGTGTACAGCCTTGTTGTAGTTAAGTCTTGATTGTTGGTATCACTGGGGGGAAGTGACCTCCAAGCGAATTGGTTGTGAGGATCAGCTGTGTCTATGCTGGGAGAACTTCTGTGCTGGAGTCAGGCTTATGATACAAGGCTTGCATAGTTGCAAAAGCCTCTGTGCTCAGTTTGGATGGGGTTCCATCTCAGGGCTGAGCAGACAGACTTGGATTCCCATCATACCTGCCCTATGCGGCCCCTGGTTCTCAGTGTCCCCTGGTAATCACTACAGTCCTCTCTGTGCATTCATGTTCACAAGCCTCCAGACCTCTGCCTTTTTGGCTCCCCTGAGTTTCTGTGTGCTCCGGGACCTGTATGAGTCTGGGTCCCCAGGGTCTCACCTGAAACTGGGATTCAGTGCAGTCGGAACTGGATTTCAATGCAGTTGGGAGGTTCTTTCTTCCTTCCACTAGAGAAAGCCAGCATCACAATCAGCAGTCAGCCTTCTGTGTGCACACTCACACTCACACGCCTCCAGACCTCTGCCTTTTGCAGCTCCCCTAAGTTTTCGTGCACTCCTCCCTTTTTACAAGTCTAGATTCCCCCCATATGATCTCACCTGGAATTGAAGTTCAGTGCAGTTGGAACTGGGGTTCAGTGCAGTCAAGAGTTTCCAACTCCCTCCCGCTAGAGGAAGCCATCCAGGCCTTCCGCCACCCGTCCTCTCTATGCGCATGTCTCCATACCTCAGCTAGTTGTAGCTCCTCTGAGTCTCCGTGAGCCCCTTTCTTTCCTTCTAGTTGTAGTATTTCCATTCATCCAGCTTTCCTGTGGTTCTGGATGATGTCCATTCTGTCTTTTAGCTGTAGTTTTGAAATTGTTGTGCGAGGTAGCAGTTTAGGTATTCACCTATGCCGCCGCCATCTTGGTTTCTCAACTTTTATTTCTTCTTATCTGATTCCTGTGGCTAGGACTTATAGTACTCTGTAGAATACGAGTGGTGAAAGCAACATCCCTGTCTTGTTCCTGATCCAAAGGGAAACACTTGTAGTTTTTGCCCATGGAGTATGATGTTGGCTCAGCGTTTGTCATATATGGCCTTTATTACTTTGTGGTCTGTTCCCTCTATTCACATTCTGCTGAGATTTTTATCATAAGTGGGTGCTGAATTTTATCAATGCCATTTCTGCATCTATTGATATAATCATGTAGTTTATACTTCATTTTGTCGATGTGGTATATCACGTTTATTGATTTACAAATATTGTACCAGCCTTGCATTCCCAGAATAAATCCCATATGATCTTTATAATGTATTGTTGGATCCAGTTTTCTAATATTTTGTGGAGGATTTAAATGTCCCAATTTCTAAAAGAATATCCACTGAAACTGATTTATAACAAAAAAGGGAAAATGTGTATGCATCCTATGTCAATATAACCATCACTTCTGAGATCTCAGCAATAAGAAACTACTTTATTTTTATTTTTTTTATATTTTTCATTTTCAAAACTAATGTTTATTGAATACCAATCACAGAAAAGCTAGTCCAGGAGCGGGGAAATAGCATATGCAAAGGCCCTGTAATGGGGGGAGTATGCTAGTTTCAACAGAATAAGGAAAACAAATCATTGTGATTGAAACATAGTGGATAAGAAAAAGATAGGCCCAAGGGGAGGGTGGAGAAACAGAAGGGAGGGTCAGACCCAGTAGGACTGTGAGGAACCTGTAGAGTTGGATCTTAGCCTACACACTGGGAAAGCCATGAGAATGTTTTAGGTCAGTACATAATCTGATACCTACTGTGTTTTTTTTTTTTTGTGTGTGTGTGTTTTATTTGTTTGTTTGTTTTAGAATAAACACCTTTATTACAGGAGCTAAAATAGGAGGGCAGAGGATTTATTTGCTTTTCTGGGCCTTTGATTTTCCTCAAATAGAACTCCAGCTCCTTGCCCTCAAGCACATAGCCATCTGCTCAGCCACACTGGCCTGGTCTTGAAGCGATGCACTTGCAAGAAGCTTGCCCTGCTGGAACTGCTCCTCTAGAAGATTGCTGATTTTGACATTCTTTTTCCTTTCATCATATTTCTTCTGAATTTTCTTTGATCGTTTTTTGTTCAAAATCTCTTCCTCTTCAGTAGTCAGCTTGGCCCCCTTCTTGCAGCCCAGGGGCAGCACACAGTGGGACTCATACCACTGTTGGTACAGTATGAGGTCAATGAGCACGATGCAGTTCTTTACTAGGGTCTTGGTAGGGACCACTTCGTTGCTGGATTGTGGACAACATCAATAATCCTTGTTTTGCATGTACAGCACTCTGAGCCCCAGAGAAGTTGCCCACATCCAGCCTCAAGGCTATGTACTTTTGTTGCCTCTGGGCACTCGGACTGTATGTATGCAGCAGGGTCCAATCTTAGTGTTGTTTTACATCTCCTGGTAGGGCTTTCTCTTGCCCCTGGTCTTGCAGCGCTTGTGCCTGTTGTCCCGAGAGACACCCACAGCTAAGCGCCGGCTTTTTCTCAAAAGCCACATGTGCAGGAATAAATTCCGGAGGTGCCACCTGCTTAGGTTCACCGTAAGTTAAAAGTGGTGCCTTATTGGCCAACTCATCCAGGTCAGCTTGGGACAGCTGGTTGACCTGGAGCCGGTCCCCGCCTATTCCAACCGTTGGACGACGAGCCATTGCATAGCCATGTGTGTAGCTCAGTGTCTGGCTTCTATGGAAGTCTGTTTTCGTGGGGTCCGCACAGGATGTGCCCGGGAGAAGGGGCAGACCAGGCTCCGGGTTGGACATCATCGCATCCGCTACGCCGCCGCCGCTGCCTTGGAAAGGTTTTGTCGTCCCTGGTTGCCCGGGCGACGTGCCGCGATCGCGGGTCTCTCGGTGTTCCATGGTGACACCTAGCAGCGCGAGCACCGGCGTGTGAACTGCCAAGAAACTACTTTAAGTTATATAGTAACTTGTAAGAATTAGGTCATCCTGTATAATAAATGGTTAATAAGAAAATAGACCAAAAGGTGGAATCACCAGTTGCTATGACGTGCAATCACTACCATGGGGCAGACTCTCAATACAGGAGCTGCCCCCTAGTGGTCAGTGTGCTCCCACAGGGAGAGCAGGCCTAAGCCAGCAGGTAGACATCCCCTGAGGGGTCTTGGACTGTGAGAGGGCACAGGCCGGGCTGAGAGGACCCCTGACCCCACAGTGCATGTATGTCATACACCAGGCCTCTAGCTAAAATATATTTTGAAAGCCCTCCGTAACACTTATGTTTAGTGTGTAATTGTATTAAGGCAGTAAAAATTAGGTTAAGTAAATTGTATTCTTAATATCTAAGTCTCTCACCAATAATTCCTAATGAAATTATGCCTATCACCATGCAGACTGACACATGTAAATGTATACTTTGTATTATACATTTTTACACATATTTTGTTATACTTTTTATAGCAAGTAAAAGAGTAGATATAATAAAACATAATGCTGATTTGTTTGCTATTGTATTTAAACTAATTAATGACTTGTAAAGGACTATAAACTCCATTAAAACAGGAATGAATAAGACTGAGAACTAGTTTTTAAATCTGCTGACTACTAGGTAGGCTGGTTGGTTGGTTAAAGAGGCTGGCCCTCTTGGAGAATATAATTTACGTATGGAAAGAAATATGGGAGATGACTCATTGGAATTTCTTTTAATATGTTAATTAGGACAGGTCATAGGGAAGAAACATTAAAAATCTAAGCTAATTAATATTATTAAATTAGTTCACTTTAAATTTGTGAAAAAATAAAAAAACACCACATTTTATCTTTAAACACTTTGAGAAATAAAACATCAATTTGTGAAATAATTTCTACTTAAAACTCTAGATGTTACAGAGAATGACATGTCTCACTATTGTGCAATGTTTTTTAGATGTCTTATACACTTAAAATATTGCATTTTAAAAGCAAAACAAATTATAATTTCCAAGTCATTATTTTGTTGCTTTTCTTGTTTCATTTGCCAATTCTAAAATACTTTAATTTCAGAAAATATGTGAATATAGTGGACTTCTAAGGCATAATTATTTACCCCACTCTTTACAAGTTCATTGTGAGTATTCTCAGAACTGTACCTTATTCATAAATTTAAAAGGTATAAAGATTTCTTTCCTTCTAATTTTAATTTTTATCATAAGACTTGATTATCAACTATAGCTATTAACTTTAATCTATAGTGAAATTAGTAATTTCTTCTGATTTTTATAAACATAAGAGCAAAAGACTGGATTTTAAGCATCAATCAGATGTTTTAACTAAGCACTTACTTGGAGAAAGTGCCATTTCTATAAACATGTGCCTTGAAAACAAATCTAATTCAGTTCCCACATTGGGGAGACTTTTGCAGTCAGGTGATCTATTTTTTATTCCTACCAACTTCTGTTTCAAAGAGGGACACTTTCTATCTTTGTCCTTAACTGCTGGATTATCCTTCTATGCTGATGCATGATGAAGCCATGAGACTGGGAACTTGCAAACCAATAAGATGATTTTGTGATGAAACTGCATGTTAGATTGACATGATTAATAGTCCTTGAATTAACTTAAATTTTAAAAGCTGCAGTATACATTTGCTTCTAGTTTTGCTTCCCTATCAACAGGATTTGAAAATTTTTTCTGCATATTGTCATTTTAACAAATTTTCTGAAATATTTTATATATACTTCTTAGTTTGGATACTGTTTTCATCAGTTCTAATGTTTCTCCATTCAGGTTTAAAGACAAAAGTATGTTTTTGCATGACTAAGATTGTCCTAATGTTTGCTTCTGTAAGCATTTTATATTTAAGAAAGTTCAACCTGAAATATATTTGAATATAGAGATAGAAACTGCTTCATTTAGTGGAATAATAGCAATATCTAACCCATCAAATTAATATCTACCTCTTAAATAGCTTTCAAAAAGCACGGGACTAGAGAAATATTTTTCACTGCAATACTTTGTTCAGTTTAAAAAATAGGGGTGCCAGGCCAGTGTTGCTCAGTGGTTGAGCATGGACCTATGAATTCTCGGTCAGGGCACACGGCAGGGCTTTGAGCTTAATTCCCAGGGTGGGGCATGTAGGAGGCAACCAATCAATGATTCTCTCTCATCATTGATATTTGTATCTCACCCTCTCTCTGCCTCTCTGAAGTCAATAAAAATATATTTTAAAGAACAGTAGGGCTAAAATGTAGTAAAAACTTGGATACTTGTATAGTACTGTACTTAGGTTGTTTTATAAGGTAAAAATTTTATGTTCTGTAAAATTTTTAAAAGGAGTCCACTTTCTTACTTCCGAATGCAGAGGTCTGAGAAAAGGCACATGGCCTCATTTGCTTCTGGGTGTTGTCAAACCCAATGCTCTCTCAAGTACTAAATGCTCAGACACATTTACTAGGGATGCAGGAGTCTCATTTAACCAATAATTTTTGCCAGTCTATACTAATAAAATGGTAATATGCTAATTAGACTGGGAGACCTTCCGCACAAAGCCATGGTGTCGGGGCTGTGGCAGAGGTAGTTAGGGGTGATCAGGCCAGGAGGGGAGGGCAGTTGAGGGTTATCAGGCCAGCAGGGGGGGCTAGTTGGGGCGAGTAGGCCGCCAGGCAGAGTGGTTAGGGGCGATCAGGCAGGCAGGCAGGTGAGTGGTTAGGAGCCAGTGGTCCCAGATTGTGAGAGGATGCAGGCCGGGATGAGGGACATCCCCTCTCGGTGGCCACCTCCCCTCCCTCCAGGCTACTAGTATAAAGACAAACATCTTGATTAACGTGTGAGGAGATAGAAACCATACTGATCTGGGCAATTTTGGCTCCAATGATGTCTAACTTGTGGAAGGGGAACATGCTCTAAATTTAATGTTCTTAAAAGCAACTTCTGAATTTCACCTTAAAAATATTTACCTTATAAAAAAGATGTTTGAGGAATAGCTATTTTATTACATGGCACATATTAAGTATACAGATGTTATCTTAAACTATTAATTAAGAAGTTCCCTTGTGAATTTGAATATTCAATACCAGCTGTTATTCACATCAATATTTTAATATTTTACTATAAAGTTATTTAATAGAAAGGATTGGTACACATTTAACTATATAAAGTGCTAGTTAAACTTGTGAGAGGGAAAGGGAAATAACATTCCCTGAGCACTTACTTAATTTTCTTGCTTAATTTTTATGATTCCATGAAGTAGATTTTAATTTTCATTTTACAAATGAAGATACTAAGGTACAGAGGGGTTATATAACTTTCCTGAAAATACCTAATAAATGGCAGAATTAGGATTTGAACCTAGGTCTGCCTAATTTCAAAGCTTGTTTTTCAGACAATCTCCCCTCATTTGTTGTTAAATATTAACTTCAGCGCATAGTCCCATCATCATCTTTGTTTATGGGTTACTGGAGAGAAATATAATTTGCCAAATCTCTGTTCTACAGTGGGAAATATGGGTGGGATATATTTGCATAAGAGTGGGTGTTGCTTATACATTGTCGTTGTGCTTTTGAGGAATTGTTTTTCTGTTTCCCTCTTAATCAGCAGGGTATAACTTTTGAAATTGGACTTAGTCATAAGGTCTGAACCTTTTCTGTTATTAGTCACCTGGCTTTTTTTTTTTAATTTAAAAAATAGAAGTGGGGAGGTGACAGTGTAGAGTGTTAATATACAAAGGCAGTACTAGCAGCTGCTTTGTGACTATCAATATATCTAAAAGACAGATGGGGAGGATTAGTGAGTATTAAAATTAATGATAGGAGCAGTTTGGTTCAGTTGTAACCTAAGAAAAAAAAGCTGAGGGGCCTAATGTTTATTTTGCTCCTGTTCTAATGATTTAATTTTGATAAAAGAAGATCCAGTGCTTGAACTCATGCAAGGAGATGGCCTGGAGCCTATTAAAAGCGAAGTTACAATTTCCATAGCACTCAAGACAACCAGAAAAATAAATAGGACTTTTAGAAGAAACCAAGTTTCCTAATAAATTCAATTAAAAAGAAGAAACCAAGTTTTCTCTCATTCAGGGGTGGAAGTAGGGTCTTTGCACTTATGGAATTGTTTGTGTTCTTTTTGTTTTTGTTTATTTTCTGGTTTGTGTTCTTTTTTTAAAAAAAAACATCTATTTGTAGTTCCACTTATTTATGCATTCATTGGTTGCTTTTTGTATATGCTCTCACTGGAGATTGAACCTGAAATCTTGGCATATCAGGATGACACCCAGCCAGGATTTGTGGAATTGTTTAGACCTGTGCTGTAACTGTAAAATACATACTGGATTTCAAAAACTTAATAAAAAGAGAATTTTAACTATATTTTCTTCTTTTGATTACATGTTGAAACAACAATATTTTGCATATATTACGTTAAATAAAATAAAATGCTGAAAGTAATTTCACCTCTGCCTTTTTACTTTTTGCTTCTGAGGATATTTTTCCATTGATTTTTAGGGAGAGGGGGAGAGAGAGGGAAATACTGAAATACTAATGTGAGAGAAACACATCGATTGGTTGCCTCCTGCATGAGCCCTGACCAGGGACCAGGCTGGGGAGGAACCTACAACTATGGTATGTGTCCTTGACTGGAATTGAACCCAGGATCTTTGGTTGCAGGCCTATACTCTACCCACAGAACAAACTGGCTAACGTGTGCCTTTTTACTTTTTTTTAAAAAAAATATTTTATTGATTTTTTACAGAGAGGAAGGGAGAAGGATAGAGAGTTAGAAACATTGATGAGAGAGAGACATCGATCAGCCACCTCCTGCACACCCCCTGCTGGGGATGTGCCCACAACCAGGATACATGCCCTTGACCGGAATCAAACCTGGGACCTTTCAGTCCGCAGACCGAAGCTCTATCCACTGAGCCAAACCGGTTTTGGCCTTTTTACTTTTTTTTAATGAGGCTACTAGAAAATTTAAAGCTATACACATGGCTCACATTATATTTCTATTGGACAATACTGGAATGGAGAATGGACAGTATTCCCTGAAGTGCTATTCATTCATTCATCTCTCTATATAAAAGGCTAAGCAACTGTCCGAATGACTGACTGTCCGACCGGCTGGTAGGTATAACACATACTGACCACCAGGGGGCAGATGCTCAATGCAAGAGCTGCCAAGCTATAGCAACTTTGCAGAATGCCCTCTCACACTCCAGGACCCCTTGGAGGATATTGGAGAGCTGGTTTCAGCCTGATCGCCGCAGGCCAGGCTGAGGGACCCCTACTCACTCTGCAGATGTCTTTTGAGCTGCTGTACTGCCCCAGGGGCAGCTGGCTGGGGAGAGACTGTGGGAGGTTGGCTCCAGAGTATGTCTGGCCCATCCTGTCCAGTCTGGCCCCACCAGTCACCTTCAAATTAATTTCCTTTCAATGTGCATGAATCCGTCTGTGCACTGGGCCACAAATTAATTTATAATTTTAAGTGGTGCCAGAGTTTGTTCTTTTTAAAAAAATCCTCACCTGAGGGCGCTAGCCAGTTTGTCTCAGTGGATAGAGCTTCGACCTGTGCACTGAAGGTCCCAGGTTTGATTCTGACCAAGGGCACATACCTTGGTTGCAAGCTCCTCCTCAGCCTGGGCCCTGGTCAGGGTCCTTGATGGAGGCAACTAATCGATGTGTTTCTCTCACACTGATATTTCTATCTTTCCCTCTCTTTCTTCCACTCTCTCTAAAAATCAATGGAAAAATATCCTTGAGTGAGGATTTAAAAATAATAATAAATAATAAAATCCTCACCCGAGGATAGGTTTTCTTGTTTTGTTTGTTTGTTAATCCTCACCTGAGGATATTTTTTTCCTATTGATTTTTAGAGAAAATGGAGAGACAAACATGATGTGAGAGAGAAACATCCATTGGTTGTCTCCTGCACGTGCCCTGACCAAGGCTGGGGATAGGGCCTGCAACCGAGGTATGTGCTTTTAGTCAGAATCAAACCTGGGACCCCTCCCCACCCAGTCCACAGACTGACAATCTACCCACTGAACCAAACAGGCTAGGGCAACCTTTAATTATTTTAGAGAGAAGAAGGGAGAGAAAGAAAAACATGGATGTGAGAGAGAAACATCAATTGGCTACCTCCCACATGCCTCCTGACCAGGGATGGCACTCACAACATGGGTATGTGCCATTGACTAGGAATAAAACTGGCCACCTTTTGGTGTACAGGATAATGCTCCAACCAATTAAGCCAGACAGGCCAGGGCCAAACTGAAGACTTTCAAGGCAAAAGGACCACCATCTATCTACATAATAGAGGAATATGCAAATTAGCCACGATGCTTTAACATCACGACCAGACCAAACAGGTCCCTGAGGCTGCATGGCACCTGGCCGGGGTGAAGGACCTCAGGCCACGCCCCCCACCCTTCGGGGTTACAGGGGACCTCAAGCCGCACCCCCTGCCTGGCAGGGTTTGATGGGAGATCTCAGGCCATGGCCCCCACCTGGTGGGGCTTGACAGGAGACCTCATGCTATCTCCCCTGCCCCAGCACCAGGCTGGGGAACTTCAGGTTGTGCCCCCCACCCATCAGGGCTTGATGGGGGACCTCAGGCTGTGCTCTCCCTCTTCCCCCTGCCCCAGTGCCAGCCTGGGAGACTTGGGGTTACACCCCCCACCTAGAGGGGTCTGGGTCTCTCCCAATGGGGGTGGAACTGGCGGAGTCTGGGTCTACTGCGTTTTCAAATGTGTGGGTAGTGAGCAGGGACTTGACTCTAGGTCCCACAGCATTCCCCAGACTCTGACAGGAAGGAGATTTTCATATACATTTTACTAATTTTCTTTCATTTCTATTATAGAGAAAGGGCAAATAGGATTAAAATATTTCCTCTAATTAATTCCCTTTTAACGTGCATGAATTTCATGCATCGGGCCTCTAGTATTCTAATAATAGACTATGGCTTGTTTTACTACTCAGGCAAAACTTACCCAAAGTGATTATTTATTTGACTACCTGAATGAATTTTGAGTTTGGGCTCTTTTTGCTTTCCACAGAATACCAGGCCTAGTGTTGAGCTTATCAATACTCAATATATATATAAGGAATATTATAGTGTATAGACTCCATACTAATAAAGGTGGTTTTCTCTTTCTTTTATTATGATAGAGGCCCCAGATATATATTATCATTTCATCATTTCATACTCTCCAAAAAAAATTCATTGTTCCATTACCCTTTAAATTCTTATCTTTGATGATATGGGAATTATTGAGTGAATATTTTTTAATTAAACCTTGGGGGACTCCTTTGCTGGGAGGTTGACAAACATTTCTGAATTTTGTTGTATGCCAAAAGAAAGCTAAACTTTTACAAATATGCTCTTCATGTAACAACTCAGACAAGCATTTAACCATTAATCCAATCTACTTAGTCCTAAAAGGAACATCATATTCTTAACAAATGTAGGACAAATAAGTGGTACATCATCACCAGACGGTTTCAGTAACTTTTCTAATACAGATGTGTCCTGTTTTAAAAAGGGCAAATAGGTGGGTTTGTTTAAATGCATTATAGGAGCATTTGAGATCTTGCTACCTGGTAATTGTCATCAATTTGGCTCAAATACAGCCACTGGGATACAGTGAAAATGAGGCTGACAAGGTTCCTGCTTTCATGGAACTACTTTGAGAGGCTCACCATCTTATGTGATCAATCTGGACAGAGATGTGTATGAAGTTCCCTT
The DNA here is from genome assembly GCA_011751065.1 of Lasiurus cinereus. Lineage (NCBI taxonomy): Eukaryota > Metazoa > Chordata > Mammalia > Chiroptera > Vespertilionidae > Lasiurus > Lasiurus cinereus. Next base: position 30,700,725 of record JAAGEH010000015.1, on the reverse strand, counting down.
CCCTGCCAATAATGATATTAGTGATACTGGGAAGTATAAAGAAGTCACAAAATAATGTGAACTTGGGCAAAATGGTGGCATAGTGACCTCAGTTAATCTCTTTGCATCCTCATTTCCAACAATTGTCACTTATGTAATAGATACATCAAGAAGTATCAACCCAGTGACCTTCCTGTACAATATGCTCTATGCCTGCAGTATCTTGTACAAAACCAAGCTACCTTTAATTGTCGTCATGGATAAAACTGACATCACTAATCACAGCTCTGCAGTGGAATGGATGCACAATTTTGAGAATGAGATGCCTTAAATCAAAAGATAACATATGTCAGTAACCTGACTTGTTCAATGAACTTGGTGTTAGATGAGTTTTACAGCTCACTCAGAGTGATAGGTGTATACTATTATGGGTACAGGCTCAGGTGAACACCTTGTGCAAGTCACCAGTGCTGTAACGACTAAAATAGTTTTTAACTTTATTGTAAGCCTGCCTGTCATAATTTCAAATAAGAAAGTTACATAATCACAAATAGACTCACTCTATTCATCAGAGAGGTTTAAAGTTACATGTCCAAACCTATCTCAGTAGGGAGGTGATATTTACTCGTTTCCCCTGTATACATATCTAGTAACCAGGTATAGAGCCAAACCCTTTTTGCATTGTGCTTTTTTTGGTACTAGAGTCCTAGTGCATGAAATGGTGCATGGGGGGAGGGGGAGAATCTCTCAGCTTGGCCTGCACCCTCTTGTAATCCGGAACCCCTTGGTGGATGTAAACTGGCAGTTGGACATCTCTCTCACAATCCGGGACCACTGGCTCCTAACTGCTCGCCTGCCTGACTGTCCCTAACCACTCTGCATGCCTACCTGATTGCCCCTAACTGCAAGCCTGCCTGCCTAATCACTACTAACCATCTCTGCCTATGTCCTGCCACTGCTGTTTCATCTGGAATGACGTCCAGGTTGTTCAGCTGTCTGGTCTAATTAGCATATTATGCTTTTATTATTATAGTTTGTACAAAATACCCCTGGTGATTTACTCAAAGGTCATGGATTTGGGTAGGTGTACATTCCATATATAACAGTAATGGTAAGGATTTATTCTACTTCCATTCTTCACAGTATCTTAAAATGTGGCACATTTCTCTTAAGGAATTTTATCCCTCCCTGCAATGGTTCTGAAAGTGGTCTCTGGACCAAAAGCATAAACATTACCAGAGAAATTGTTAGAAATGGGACACTGGAGACCTGAATCAGAAACTGGGAGTGGGGCCCAGCAATCTGTTTGAATCACTGCTCTAAATCAAATAGCCTGTGACAATTCCAGGCCAGGTGAATCTCAGGTATCAATCCTCACATGTCCTGCTTTATCAGAGTACTCTACCTTTGACCATCTGGTGTCTATTTTATAATTTAAATATTCTAAAAATAAAATATTCAATTTTACCAAAATAAATGTATTACAGAAAAATCTGGGTATTATAAATCAGATTTGACACATAAGCAATCTTTTAGCTAAAAAAAGGTAAATTGCTCCAAATCCAATATTTCAATTTTGAGAAGATCTAGTCATTGAATCTGTGTAAGGAGATGGCCTGACGCCTGCTAAGTCAGGTTGCAATTTTCACTGTATTCAAGACAACCAGAAAGATAAATACAACGTTTAGAATTTTCAAATTTTTCTCATTCATATCTGTCAATGTGTCTCACACTTTTGGAATTTGTTACACTTGTGTTGTCCAATATGGTAGCCACTAGCCATATGCAAAACACTAGAGGCCCAGTGCACAAAATTTGTGTGCTTGGATGGGGGTCCCTCAGCCAGGCCTGTGTCCTCTTGGTCTGAGAGCACTCGGGGGATGTCTGAATGACATGCTCCCCACTGATGACTTAGGCATGTTCCCTAAGCCGGCAGTCGCACATCCTTAGAGCTGCCATGGAGGTGGGAAAGGCTCTTGCCACCACTGCTGCACTTGCCAGCTGTGAGCCTGGTTTCTGGCTGAGCAGCCCTCCCTCTATGGGAGCACACTGACCACCAGGGAGCAGTTCCTGCGTTGATCATCTGCTCCCTGGTGGTCAGTGTGCATCATAGTGATTGGTTGCTCTGTGGTTCAGCCAATTTGCATATTAGCCTTTTATATAGGATATTCACAATCATGATCAGTTTCCACTAGACTTCATTCTTCCCAACTCTCCCCCCAAATAATGGTGGGGTTAGAGTTACAGTTTTTGGCTATTGAATGCATGGTGATCAAATCTGTAAACATGACCTCAGTACTATTATTTCCTATGTGACAGATTCAGATTTTATCTATAAGAATGGGTACAAATAAGTTCAAAGAGACAGCATGTTAAGACAACCAACATTTTATAAATAAATACTTATGTATAAAAATATAATAAAGAGCATCAATTTGGTTTAAAGCAACTGTTACCTTAGCACCTATTAGGAAATCGGACAATGGAATGCAGTCACTGATATATTTATTACAACTATACATTGATACACTAATGTAACCAAACATGATATAGTAGACATTTAATATACTGATGTTAGGAGCAAACTGGGTGTCATAATCAGTGAGATACTGTTTATCACTGGACTCACAATGAACATGATTTGATATGTAGTAATTGCATCTGAGACCACATATTAGGTTGCTTGATAAAGGGGTTTTATTTTTCAAAATAACACTTCATTATAACAAAGATCTCCAATAAGGAAAATCAGATAATTTAAAACAAAAGTTCTTTTACACACTACTCTGATGATCAATAATTTGAAGGCGAAGGTACTCTTGAGGCAATTTCTGGTTTGCAAAAGCTGTAGGAGACCATTAACTTCATGAGCCCAGTTACAGGAAATACTGATCTTTAAAATGTCATGGTCTCACACGCTATGGGACCTTATGGATCTAATTTAATAGAGCATGTGCAGACCCAATAATAAGACAAATCAGTTCCAAGCATTTCACCACTGGATATAAGTTCTGGGTAGCCACTGAAATTAGGGAAATTGTATGGTAATCCAAGGTGAATGGTAAGGTTAAGGCCACACCAAAATCAGTTGGAATATGGTACAACCATGAACATGGGGGGAAAAACTTCAAAATGTGAACAGGTAACAAAACTTGGAAAGACACAACTCAGGTTAAGTGAAACTGCCCAATTGCCAAAAGTTTTTTAAAGGAGACTTCCACAGAATTCATTTGCCCACAAAGAGTAAATAAATTTCACTTGATATAGTTTTATCTGAGATAGCTGAAAGCTTGATTAACTGGAAAACAACACAGTTAAATGACATTACATTCCTCATAGTCACCCCTTGAATTTCAGTATCTGCATAGAGAATTACAGAGTTACATTGAAATTGTGTATGCTGAGGAATGCCACTAGATTAGCTCCCAGGAAAATTATTAAACTCTATAATTGTCAATTTTTCTCTCACGGATAGATGTCAACTTCCATTTTTACATTGGTTGGGAACATTTCCTTTGTTGGTTGTATATTTTGAGAAAGCAAAAATCATTGGCACTTGCAGAGGCTTAGAACATAAACCAACATTAGAAGTAATGGAAACATAGCTAAAAGTTTTACTTTAACCACAAATTTACAACTAGAGATTCATTTACATATCTTAGAAAGCTAAAAAGACGTTAATTTTTTAACCAGTCAGCAAAAATATGTGCCACAAATTTTAAAGATCATAATTTAGAATTTAACACATAAATATATGTTTAATTTGCAAAATTATTCTTAAAACACTTCTTTCCAACATGTTTGAAATTTTCATATATGTTTTAAGGAAAAAACTCTATTTAAATTTTAATGTGATTAAACCAGTTGACAAACGGAAAAAGAGAAATAAAAAGAAACATACTGCTGTATTGGATATGTAGTTGTTACTACAAATGACAACACATGTCCTATACAGTGATCACATATATGCGCTTATTTTATTTTTCAGTCATTGTCAGAAACATTTGGAGGTAAGAAAACCAATGCATCATTGAAAATATGCCCAAATGCCCTAAGACGGTATACTCCATACATCATCACATGCATCTGATTAGGAGTCAGTCCATTAAAAGTAACAGCCATATCTGAACAACATCCTTCTACTACCTGGTTGGGTTGATTAGCCATTGCCTCTTTAATAAAAAGCCCAACAGATTTGGTATTAAATATATCTTTCCTTTCAGAATCTTCTGCATTTTCTGCAACCACTCCCGCATATTTCAGGCAGACTGCTAGCTGCTTATCTTCAGATATCTTCCAAATCATCCCTCCCTGTTCAGGACACTTTTCAGGGAACCTGAGAAGTCTGTTAAGTCTTTTCATTGATTCAATACTTAAGACAATTCCTCCTTCCACATTCACATAATCAAGGTCTCCAGATTTTACAGTGTGGCCTAGATAGAAAGGTTGTGATGGATCCTTTCTTAACAAAAAATACTTTAAATTTTCAATAATAGCAAATGTTGAGGGGCGTGCAAGGAAGAACCAGTTGTAATGGTCTTTATATTTATCAAAAGCGTATTTGTAAGCTTTTCTCATCATTAACCACATGTCATTTGTTTCCATGTTAATTGACTCAAACACTTTAACCTTTTCAGAACTGAAGAACTCTGCTTTGTCACAGTGTTTGGTCCAAGTCTCCTTCACTGCAGCCCAAAGACTCACATCTTTAGGTTTTACAAGGATGATACAGTATACCCGAAAGCTCTTACTGAGCTCCATGCGTTCATTCTCTGAAATTTTCAAGATATCTTCTTTATTAGGAGCTTGTAGGTGATGATGCTCATGGTGGTACATTTTACTTCCATAACCAATCTTAATATGTCCTAGCATAGTGATTAAGGCACAGAAAATGCTTCCCAGCATCATACCCTTCAAAAATGAACTGCTTTCAGAAAGCATTTTTCCTATAAAGAAGAAAAAAATTCTTAGGATACTTGACAAAAAAATATTAGTCTATTGATTTGATTTGGTATTACTTATACAAATACCTTTTGTTAAACATTAAAAGAAGGTTCCCAAGTTTGAAATAAGTTAGTTGCATATAGTACCAACGAGTAAAAATCAAGAGCTTCCAATTTATACTCTTCAGTATAAATTTGCAGCAACACCTCTAGGCAGTAGAATTTTTCTAGGAGGCTATTTTTGTACTTCATCTATGGGGGCTTAATTAACCAAGTATTAAATCAAAGCATTAACCCAAGAAACCAATTTTACATAGGTTACCTGTTTATAATTCCCAAAGGAATTTTGTTTTATAAATTTGCATATCATTTAAATACCTCTGCAGATATAAATAAATTTTTATATCAAAACTTTCAATTGAACAGATAATACCACCCAAAATGGACAAATCACCAATTGTATCAGCATTGGCATTTTTTGTCCTCAACCTCGTGCTTTATTTAACTGATGGCTGATGTCCTTAGATGTTTTGAGTATATTTAAAACAAGTTTCTTGAGATTGACACCATATATGTTAATATTTACCCTTTTATTCCTAAGACTAGATGGTTTTCAGTAAGTATTCCAACTAACTGATGCAATAAAAGCCCATAATGAAAATACTTAAATTATTTGCATAAGAACTCAGTCAATATAGGCATATCTAGGAACAATTGATGACCATTTTTATTTCCTCCCAAGGCATTTTCTTATTTTGGGGGGTAGTAAAAGGGCTGAGGTCTACATTTTTATTTCAATTAGAAATTAAAAGAAAAGCCAACATTAAATACAACTGTTTAGATTTTCCCAATCTTCCCTCTATCTCCACAAGAAATGGTTCAATTTAGCTACTGAGATTTTTCCCTTTGACTCTTAAAGTTGAAAGAGGTCTTAGAAGCTACTTAATATCATTTCTCATTTTACAGACAGGGAAAACAGAGGGTCAAAAGAGTTCAAGTAACTGACCCAAAGTCACATAATTAGTCAATGGTAGAACTGAAGTAGAAATCAGATCTCTTGACATCAGTCTAATGTGGTTTTTTTTTCTACTACAGAATAATGATCTTAACAATGCTTCTACCCATATTATTGATAACTTAATAAACAAGTTACAGAATAATCTTTTTTTCCTACAAATGAAAAAAAAAGTTAGATTTGTTAACCACAATTGACACTTTGCACACATTACTATATCACTACAAGCAAACCATCCCTTGATTTTCTTCCAAAAGAAATGGACTTTGACTTCTACTATAAAGACAGGTGTGGGATAGCTTAGCAGATGTAATTCCTTAGTGGGAGTGGGAGGTGGGGAAAGAGGAAGGGCAGTTTCTTGTGTCACCCACAGAACTTGTTAAATAAACACAGCTCTAAGGAAAATAGAATTGACAGGAAACAAGTTCTACCTAATATTACAATTGTCAGATGCACTCTATAATTTAGATAAAATTTTGGCATTTGATCTTCTGGCCAATATGTAATAACTCACACATCTCCCAGCTTGATAATGGCATATGTATGTCAGAATTCTTCCTATGGGGATTCTACTCATGTATTACTTGCACCAATTATTCTAAGGAATAGATATATTTTCTATTAAGGGAGAAAATAATTACACTGGAGATGAACATGATGGGATATTTGGTGCAGAGGAGAGGGAAATTTAAAACGGCGCAGGACACAAATGAAGCAAATCTTACCAGAGTGGTTTTTGAGATGCATCTTTTTAGATGAAGTTAGTTGGGGGTGGAATATGGAAAAGGGAGGAGGATTAAATGGAGACGAGAAGTGAAAGGGAAGTCATGGTCACCTTAAGACCCCACTGAAGGGCCAAGAAGTGCCTCCAGTAAGGTGACTCTAAGTATCTCTCCCCCGACCCCCAACTACTCCTCCCACTGCACCTGCCCCGGAATCCCCGCCTAGAGCATGCTGGATGTAGGGTAGGGCCCAGGCCGCCCCGAAAAGAGGGGCGGGGGCGGGCTCCTCTGGGGGTCGCTCCGGGTGCAGGCTCATGCCCAGGAACTCACCCGCGTCTAGAAAGACTCAGGGGTGGGAAAGCGCAGCTGCACAAGGCTTTTCTCTGCAGTTCGCGTGCCCCTCGGTTATGCTCTTGGCCGGGCTGCTCTACATGCAGGCGGTGTCCTCTCGTTGGTTTCGCTAAAAGTGGGCAGGGCCAGGAAGTGAACGCCGGGAAGGCGGGGCAGCGGGGCGACTGGCCCGCGTAGTAGTGGGAAGGGCGGTGCGCACGCAGCACGCCCTTTTTCTCCGCCCCCTGCCGAGGTCAGAGAAGCGCATCCTGCTGGCTTGACCTGCACGCTGGTCTGTACCCAATGGGACCTCCAGAGAGACCTGCGTGTGTCTGACCCGCTGACACCTCCTACCTCTTCACTTTCCCAGCGTGGAAGCTGCGAAAGCTTGGGATAATTAGCGAGAGCGTTGCTCTTGCAGTTCTATTGTCAGATTTGTTAATGTTTTCCGTAACGTTTGCCATCGTCGTCATTGCACCCGCTAATTAACAGAGGGTGCTCAACCCGGTATTACTGGGCTGGGACGAAAATGCAAGGCACAGAAATAGTTATCAAATTATGAGGGCAGAGATTCGCTATGGTTATTGAATGTCATCTGACGCCTCAGTCTGGAATCCAAGCCTCTTCACTGGCTTGTGATATGCTGGGAAAGTTACTTCACCTTGCTATGCCTCAGGCTCCTGTGTAAACCATGGAAAATATCAAGGTAGTGCTCTCTCATAGATTAAATGAGATAGTGCCTATGACTCCAGCAGCAAAAGACTAAGCATAAAGTAAGCATTCGTTAAATGCTGGCTATTATTTTCACCCTTGTATCACTAGTAGCCTAGTGCTAGCATTAGTCAATATATATTTATGGAATTAATGAATGCTAGAGCTACAGAAGAGGAATCAGGACTAGGATAAGGCACTTCATAAAGGTTACAGAGAAATTAAAGGCAATGATGGGACTAGAACCCAGGTCACCTAATTAAAAGTGCAGAACTCTCCACTAAACATATTATCTGCCTTTTAAAATTAATCTTTGTGGCAGATAGGCACAGTCTTAGAAATATTTAAAATCTACAGTTAGTAGATTCCACCCAAATAACATTGAATGGTGACTTAAGCCTGAGTTTCTAAAGACAATATACTTGAGTATTGGCAATGGTCCAATGTAGATGGAAGGTTTCAAGAAGCACTGAAACAATGGACAAATAGATTTTAGGCATTTACTATACTGGTAGCACTACCCTAAATACTGGAGTTATAGTGGTGAACAAAATTAGCCCCCTCCCCCCTTGCCTTTTGGAACTCTCAGTGTAGCAGGGAAGAAAGACAAACAATTCATTACAAACAGTTATAATGGTGTTACGTTCTTTAAAGGAATACAAAAACCAATTTTAGTACTGGTAAGTCTGCAGAATATCTTCACTATATTTTGTTAAATAATGTATATTATCTATTTTCACACATATATGTGTACATATGTACATAGTTAAGTGAAATGAGTTGCAGAATAATGTGTATAGTATGATTTTACTTTGATGAAAGCAAACAGAATTTTATATATGTACACATATTTTTTATCTGTTTGTATGAGCAAGGAGAATTGTGGGAAGCTCCTCAACAGGCTGTTACTATTTATTACATCAGAAAGTCGAGGTGTGTGTGATTAGTTTTGTCTTTATACTAGTTACTGGTACATCCTCATATTGTGTTGTTCCACTGGTTATAATAAGCATTTGTTATTTTTTAATTTGAAGAATAGCTAATAAAGGGATCTTTTAAATTTGAGGGAGAATATGGATAAAAGGAAAAAAACAGTAAAAATACCCTTTAAATAATGAAATCTTACTTTTTGTGACAGTACGGATGGACCTGGAAGGTATGCTAAATGAAGTCAGACAGAGAAAGAGATGCCATATGATTTCACTTATATCTGAAGTCTAATGAAAAAAATAAAGTAGGAAAGACTCATAGATACAGAGAACAGACTGATAGCTATCAGAGGGAGAGGGTTGGAGGCCTGGGTGAAAAGGTGAAGGAATTAAGCAGTACAAATTGGTAGTTACAGAATAGCCACAGAGATGTAGATTACAACATAGGGACTAGAGTCAATAATATTATGATAACTATGTATGGGGGCAAATGTACTTGAAGCAGAAGGGGAGGGCCACTCTATAAAGTACATGATTTTTTAATCACTTTGCATCTGAAATTAATACAGAATAATGTTGAATGTATACTAATTGGAAAATTTAAAAAAGAAATTAAAAAAAGAAACCAACAGACTAACTAGAAAAAAAGTAATTCAAGGGACAGAAAATTTGGGATAACCTAATGAACAGTCTGTGCACTGTAAATAAGACAGAAAAATAACATGCAATTAATGTCTGTTAAAATTAAGACTATTTATACTCTTTGGCCCAGCAAACCCACTTCTTATGAATTCTCCCCCAGAAATTAAAGCACCAAAATGTAAGGCTTAATGTATAGGGCAAATGCATTGTTATTTATAATAGCAAAAGTAGGGAATATCCATCAATAAGAGAATTGTTGAATTAATTATGGTGCATCCATGTAGTAGAATAGTAAGTTAAAATAAACATCTTATTTCAGTAACCTGCATTTAAACACTTCACTAAACACGCTAATCTGCACCTTGTGGGGAAGGGTTACTTTTGAGTTTGGTTGCCTTTATGTACCCAGTAGTAGGTAAAGCAGAATTGCATTCAAAACTGACAACACTGCATTTTTGGTAAAGCCCTCCTGCCAGGTACATGTATTATTCAGCACGAGGAGTGATTAATATCTAGTAATTGGCAATTCACTTGCATATGAGAGCTCAAATTTTCAAAATCACTAGGAAGGCCTTTGGGAAATGAACATGGCTTTCTACAGCAGTTCATTGGAATAATAAATATTTTTTTTCTTTTTTTTAAATTAATTTTTATTAATTTTTTATACATATCTCCCCATTGCCC
>JAAGEH010000015.1:30640718-30670770 GCA_011751065.1 Lasiurus cinereus | reverse complement strand
TTGGGGTGAAATGTTCTGAAGATGTCAATTAATTCCATCTGATCTACTGAGTCATTTAGGGTTGATGTTTCTTTGCTGATTTTTTGTTTAGAGGATTTGTCCAATGGTGACAGTGGGATATTAAAGTCTCCTACTATGATTGTATTGCTGTCAATCTCTCCCTTAATATCCTCCAAGAGTTTTTTTTTATGTGTTTAGGTGCTCCTGTATTGGGTGCATATATGTTTACCAGAGTTATTTCTTCTTGTTGGATTGTTCCCTTTAGTATTATGAAGTGGCCTTCTTTATCTCTTGTTATGTCCTTCACTTTGAGATCTAATTTGTCAGATATAAGTATTGCAACCCCAGCTTTTTTTTCATTTCCATTTGCCTGAAATACCATGTTCCATCCCTTCACCCTCAATCTGTGTGCATCTCTTTTCCTAAGGTGGGTTTCTTGCAGACAGCAGATATATGGATCATGTTTTCTTATCCATAGTTACCCTATGTCTTTTGATTGGAGCATTTAATCTGTTTAAATTTAAAGTTATTATTGATAAGTACTTATCTGTTGCCATTTTTAGTCCTTACCCCCGAGTTCCTTCTTCGCCTCCTCTTTCTTTTTATTACAGCAGACCTTTTAACATTTCTTGCATTGCTGGTTTGGTGGTAATATATTCCCTTAGTCCTTCTTTGTCTGTGAAGCTTTTGATTTCACCTTCAATTTTGATTGAGAGTCTTGCAGGGTACAGTATTCTTGGATTCAGACCCTTCGTTTGCATTACTTTGTATATTTCATTCCATTCCCTTCTGGCCTGACTAGTTTCTGTTGAGAAGTCAGTAACTAGTCGTATGGGGGTTCCTTTGTAGGTAACTTTCTGTTTCTCTCTGGTGCTTTTAAGATTCTTACTTTGTCGTCAGTGTTTGCCAATTTAATAATAATGTGCCTCAGTGTCAGTTTATTGGGGTGCATTTTGCTTGGGACTCTGTGAGCTTCTTGGATTTGTGTGGGTTTTTTCTTTTCTATATTGGAGAAATTTCTGTCATTATTTCTTCAAACATGTTCTCTAATCCTTATTCAGTTTCCACTCTTTCTGGAACCCCAATTATGTGGATGTTATTTTGTTTCATGTTATCCCAAAGTTCCCTTAGACTCTCCTCTTGCTTTTTAATTTTTTTTTTCTAGAAGCTGCTGTACTTTAGTATTTTTTCCTACCGTGTCTTCTAGCTCACTGATGTGGTCCTCTGCTTCTTCTAGTCTACTTTTGATGCTTTCTATTGAGTTCTTTATAGCAGTGATGTCATTTTTCATTTCTTCTTGTTTATTCTGCACCTCCTCTAGGTTCTTCTGCATTTCTTCTTGCTGCTTCTTCATCTCCTCTTGCGTCTTCTTCATTTCCTCTTGGCTCTTACTCATATTGTCAAATTTGTCTTCCATTCTTTTCAATCACATTAGGATAATTTCTCTGAACTCTTTCTCTGGTAGGCTTATTTGTGGTTCTATTTCATTTACTTCCTTTTCTGGTGAAACCTGCCTTTCTGTCTTATGTGGGCTGTTTCTTTTTCTGCCCATGGTCTTTCTTCTCTGGGTGTCTGGTTATGTAGTTCTCTCTCCTACGTTGATTGAAAGGCACAAACTACAACACGACCAGGTACAGCACACAAGGCACTGAGTAGAAATGTATTCAAGATGTTCATAATCACAAATAAGGTGACCACCAATGACAGACAAATTAGGGGTAAATAGAGAAAGAAGAAGAGGAAAATGAGGAAAAAAGAAAAGAAAAAAGTGCCAAAATTGAATTGGGAGAGTGAGAAAAAAAAAGATAAATAAATGAACAATAAAATAAAATAAAATAAGAAAATGAAAAGGAGAAAAAGGAGAAGGAAAGAGAAAAAAGTCAGAGAGAAAAGAAAGTGTATAAGAGAGAAAAGAGGAACAAAATATAGATGTCAGGAGACAACTCCAATAGAACAGTCACTAATCCCAATGAAGGCCAGCAACCAGTACCTTAGAGATTAAGGCAAATTGCAAATAGTAACTGGTATCAAGGGAGGTGAGGGAAAAGAGAGGTAGAAAACAAAGCAAGCAAAAAGCAAAATAAAACAAGTAGAATAAACTAAAACAATCTCACAAAAAAATTTCAAAAAAATCGATATAATCACTTTTCAGGCAAATAGCAACAAAAGGACATAGAGAAAAAAACAACTTTTTGGCTAGTGAAGACAAGAGGAGAGAGGTTTGTGTGGACTTGTAGTAGGGGATTTGAAATTAGATATATGAATGGGTTTCAATTTTAACCAGGTAAAGAGAAAAATAGGGAGAATCCAAAGTTGGAAAATGGAAAGAGAAACAAGACAACAAAATGGGGAAAGTTAGGAGGAAAGTGTTGCCATAAAGGTAGAGTTGAGTTGGAGTAAAATTATGCTAAAGGAAAGATGAAAATAGAATGTAGAACTCTAATCCCGAAATAAAATAAAGAGAAAACAAAATGACACTTTTTTTCCAAAAAACCGTAAAGTACTAGTAGTAATTAATAATACTAGTTTAAAACAAAAATGTAATAATTATAAAGGTAAAATCAGTTGAGGCAGAAAGAAAAAAAATATTCTTTTATTTAAAATATGTGAAAATGAAAATAAAAAATTAAAAATTAAAAAAAAGAAAAAAGGAAAAATAAAAAAAAAGAAGAAAAATAGAATGGTCCTTCACTTCCACTATTATTCTGCTTGGCACTCCTGTTTCTCAGTAGGGGAGGTATTGCAGTTCCCTGTGTTCCCCTCTCGGTGTTTTAATCTCTTTATTCTTTTGTGGTTATGCGAGAGTCAATTTGTGGGTCATCCATTGGGTGGCAGTGTTTCGGAATTGATCTCTGAGACAAAGCACAGGACCTCTCTAGGCTGTGCTCAGATCCTGCTACTCCGTGGTTCTCAAAGTCAGTTTGTGGGGGTTTTGCAGCCGGGACACTGTAATAACTCCCAGGCTGTCCCTCTGCCCCAGAAAAAGAAAAAAAAGAGTGGTTTTCCAGAGCTCTCCTCTGTCAACAGCTCAGAGGGTTTGCCTTCATACTCAGGGATCACGCCCTGACCACCTCCGCGGTCCTCTCCAGAGGCAGCTTTCCCGCAGCCCGGCTCCCACTGTGCGTGTCTCTGCCCTGCGGGGGTAGGAGACCTCACCCTGGCCCAGGCGAAATCTGAACTTTCCGCGCGCTGTGTGGATCTCTGAATCCTCCGCCTGCGCATCTGTGCCACCTGAGAAGCCGTGCTCTGGGTCCTGGCTGCTCTGTGGGTGCCTCTGTCAGCCGCAGCTTTCAGACCTCTGCAGACATCCACGTCCCCCTTAAGTCAGGCGCAATCTGACCTTTCCGTGTGCTCTGTGGATCTCTGATTCCGCCGCGTGTCTGCACCGATTGGAGAGCAGAGTTCTGGGTCCCTGGGTCCCTGGCTGCTGGATGGGTGCCCAGCCACCGGCCGTAGACCGCTACAGACATCCACCTCCCACTGCAAGATGGCTTGGGCTCCGAGTTTGCACTGGTGGCTCTGGCCGACAAAAACCCCATGGCAGTGGGGCTGCCTGGCCGGGAGAGCCCCTTCCAGCAGTTCCCCGCCTTCCCCTGGAGGACAACTGACTCCTAGCTTGCCAACAAACACTCCCAATGCAACTCTCAGCCACTCTCTCTCCCTCTGCCCAGCGACAAAGATCCAGATGCGTCCGTCTACTCCGCCGCCATTTTCTCCTCTCTTTCTCCTTCTATTTGAAGGAAGGGAATGGGAATAGCAAGTTCTTACAGTGGTGATGGGTATAGATTAACACACTTCACACAAACTGTACTCATGAAAGGACCAGCTATATAATTTCCAGGACCCAGTGCAAATAGAAAATGTGAGGCCCCTTTCTCATAAATTGTTTAGAATTTCAACATATTGACAGCAAAATATTAAACCAAACATGGACTCTTCTAAGCTTGGGACTCTGTGTAACAGTATAGGTTATATGCCTAACACTTCTGGACAGTAGGAGTAAGTGATAGCAAAAATTCAGAAGGCATAATAGAAAGGTATAACTCTTAAAACCAAGCTCATGTAATATTCTACCACATATAAAAAACCATTGTTATAATGTTGTTATACATCCCAGAGATTTTTCTATATACATACATACATGTAGACATATATTCATACAGTTTTATACTATAGAAATGTTATATTGTACTTTCTCTCTGTAGTCTTTTAAAAAACTTACTTCATTTTGGACAGTTTTCCATGTTCAAAGATATAAATCATCTCAATCCTATTGCAGGGGAGCAGAAATCATTTTCCTTTTAACTTTCTAAGTTCTTCTGGCATGAGTCAGATTAATGGGAGAAATTGGTTAAATAATTATGGATGTACAGACAGGGATTCCATAATAATATGAGAATAAGAAATCAATTACAATAAAAATAATGAAAAAAAATCAAGCATTTGATGGCTAAAGAGCATGCTACTAAACAATGATGGGCTTACCAAAGAGATAAAAGAAGAAATCAAAAACATCCTCAAAACAAATGACAATGAAAACACAACAATCCAAAATTTATGGGACATAGTGGAAGCAGTCCTGAGAGGGAAGTTCATAGCATCACAGGCCTACCTCAAAAAACAAAGCAAACAAACAAAAAAACACACACAAGAAAAACTGGTAATAAATGATCTAACTTTACAACTTAAAGAATTAGAAAGAGAGCCACAAGAAAAGCCCAGAGTGAGCAGAAGGAAGGAAATAATAAAGATCAGAGTGGAAATAAATGACAAAGAGACCAAAAACAACAACAACAACAACAACAACAACAACAAAAAACCCCAAAAGATCAATAAAACCAAGAATTGGTTCTTTGAAAGCATAAATGAAATTGATGAACCTCTAGCCAGGCTCACCAAGAAGCAAAGAGAGAGGACCCAAGTAAATAAAATCAGAAATGCAAGAGGTAAAGTAACAACCGACCCCGTAGAAATACAAAGGATAGTAACAAAATATACTGTGAACAATTCTATTCCAACAAAATGGACAACCTAGATGAAAAATGGACATATTCCTAGAAAAATACAATCTTCCACAATTCAGTCTGGAAAAAAAAAAACCTGAGTAGGCCTATAATTATGGAGGAAATTGAAGCTGAAAATAAAACAAAACAAAACAAAACAAAACAAAAAACAAGCAACAACAACAAAAACAACTTCCAGGAAACAAAGGCCCTGGTTCAGATGGCTTCACAGGAAAGTTTTAGCAAACATTCAAAGAAGAACTAAAACCTATCCTTCTCAGACTATTCCAAAAAAAATTCAAGAGGAAGGTACACTTTCAAGCTCTTTCTATGAAGCCAACATTACCCTTATCCCAAAACAAGATAAAGATATTACAAAGAAAGGGAATTACAGGAAAATATCCCTGATGAACATAGATGCTAAAATCCTCAATAAAATTCTAGCAAATCAGATACAGCATTATATTAGAATGATCATACACCATGACAAATTGGGATTTATTCCAGGGATGCAAAGCTGGTACAATATCTACAAATCATAAATGTTGTATATCACATAAACAAATTGAGAGACAAAAATCACATAATCATATCTATTGATGCAGAAAAAGCATTTGACAAAATCCAACACCCTTTCTTGATAAAAACTCTCAGCAAAGTGTGAATAGAGGGATCATAACTCAACATAATAAAAGCCTTATATGACAAACCTACATTATACTCAATGGGCAAAAACTAAAACCATTTCCCCTAAGGACAGGAACAAGACAAACCACTTTCACCATTCCTGTTCAACATAGTTCTGGAAGTGCTACCCATAGCAATCAGTCAAGAAGAAGAAATAAAAGGCATCCAAATTGGAAAAGAAGAAGTAAAACTGTCATTATTTGCAGAAGACATGATATTTTACATGGAAAACCCTAAAGACTCCACCAAAAAACTATTAGACTTATTTAATGAATTTGGCAATGTAGCAGGATACCAAATTAATACCCAGAAAACTATGTTTTTTTTATACAGTAATAATGAACTCATAGAAAAAGAAAATTAAAAAAATACCTTTTAACATACCACACAAAAAAAGTAAGATTCCTAAGAATAAACTTAAGGAGGTAAAAAACCTGTACTCAGAAAACTACAGAACATAGAAAAAAAAAAGATAGAAGGAAACATAAACAGGTGGAAGAACATATCATGTTCATGAATTGGTAGAATCAACATCATTAAAATGTCCATACTACCCAGAGAAATCTACAGATTCAATGCACTCCCCATTAAAATACCAACAGCATATTTCACAGAACTAGAATAAACTCTCCAAAAATTCATCTGGAATAAAAATAAAAAGACCCCAGATAGCTGCAGCAATCCTGAGAAAGAAGAACAAACTCAGTGGGATCTCAATACCTGATATCACGCTGTATTACAAAGCCACTGTTCTCAAAACAGCCTGGTACTGGCACAAGAACAAACATATAGATCAATGGAATAGAATAGAGAACCCAGAAATTGACTCAAAACACTATGCTCAATATTTAACAAAGGAGGCATGAAGATACAATGGAGTCAAGACAGTCTCTTCAATAATGGGAAAATGGGACAGATACATGCAAAAAAATGAAACTAGACCACTAACTTACACCATACACAAAAATAAACTCAAAATGGATCAAGAACTTAAAACATACGATGAGAAATCATAAAAATACCAGAGGAATCCACAGGCAGCAAAATCTCAGCCATATGCTGAAGCAATTTCTTCACCGATACCACTACTAGGGCAATGGAAACTAAAGAGAAAATAAACAAATGGGACTACATAAAAATAAAAGCTTTTGCACAGCAAAAGAAACCATAAAAAAACAACAACAACAAGAAAGCCCAGTGCATGGGACAACATATTTACCAATGTTATCACTAATAAAGGCTTAATCTCCAACATTTACAGGGAACTCATACAACTTAACAAAAGTAAGATAAACAATCCAGCGAAGAAATGGGCAACAGACCTAAATAGATACTTTTTGAAAGCAGACCAAAGGAAGACCAAGAGGCATATGAAAACATGCTTAAAGTTACTAATAATCTGAGAGATGCAAATCAAAACAACAATGCGGTACCATCTCATTCCTGTCAGAATGGCTCATCAACATAGCAACAAAAATCAAGTGCTGGTAAGGATGTGGATAAAAAGGAACCTTCATGCACTACTGGTGGGAATGCAGACTGGTGCAGCCACTGTCGAGAACAGTATGGAGTTTCCTCAAAAAAACTAAAAATGGAACTCCCATTTGACCCAGTGATCCCCCTTTCAGGAATATATCCCAAGAAACTAGAAACACCAATCAGAAAGGATATATGCACCCCTATATTCATAGGAGCACATTTCACCATAGCTAAGATTTGGAAATAGCCTAAGTTCCTATCAACAGATGAGAAGATTAAAAAAAAAACTGTGGTACATCTACACAATGGAATACTACCCTGCGGTAAAAAAGAAGGAATTCTTACAATTAGCAACAGCATGGATAGAACTGGAGACCATTATGCTAAGCTAAATACGCCAATCAGAGAAAGATAAATATCACATGATATCACTCATTTATTGAATATGGTAAACAACATAAACTGATGAATAAAAGAGATAAAGAGACAGAGAAGCATCAATCAGACCTTCAAACCTCAGAGGGAAGGTAGGGGAGGGTATAGGTAAGGGGGAGAGATCAACCAAAGGACTTGTATGCATGCATATAAGCCTAACCAATGGACACAGATACTAGGGGAGTGAAGGCATGAGTGGAGGGGAATGGGGGGCAATGGGAAAATAAGGACACACATGTAATACCTTAATAAATAAAAAATAATTAAGAAAGACTTTGAAAAAGGATATGAGAACAGAGGACATATTGGGTAATTGATGTTTTTAAAAATTTAATTTAATCTTTATTGTTTAGATTATTACAATTGTTCTTTTTTTCTCCCATAGCTCCCCTCTACCGCACTCCCACCCCACCCTGTGCCTTTACCTCATCCCATTGTCCTCATCCATAGGTGTACAATTTTTGTCCAGTGTCTCTTCACACTCCCCTCACCCCTTCCCCCTGAGAATTGTCATTCCACTCCCTTTCTATGCCCCTGATTCTATTATATTCACCAGTTTGTTCTGTTCATTAGACTTTTTATTCACTTGATTTTTAGATTCACTTGTTGATAGATATGTATTTGTTGTTCCTAATTTTTAAAAATTTATTTAATAAATCTTTATTGTTAACATTATTACAATTGTTCTGCTTCCCCTCCTCCCTCATAGCTTCCCTCCACCTGGCTCCCATCCCTCCCTCTGCCCTTACCTCCCCTCCCCGCATTGTCCTCATCCATAGGTGTACGTTTTTTGTCCAGTCCCCCTGAGAATTTAGTCCACTCTCTTTCTATGCCCCTGAATCTATTATATTCACCAGTTTATTCTGTTCATCAGATATTTAATTCACTTGATTTTTAGATTCTCTTATTGACAGATATGTATTTGTTGTTCATAATTTTTATCTTTACCTTTTTTCTTCTTCTTCCTCTTTTTAAAGACCACTTTTCACCATTTCATATAATACTGGTTTGGAGTTGATGAACTCCTTTAGCTTTTTCTTATCTGTGAAGCTCTTTATCTGCTCTTCAATTCTAAATGATAGTTTTGCTGGATAGAGTATTCTTGGTTGTAGGTCTTTGCTATTCATCACTTTGAATATTTCTTGCCACTCCCTTCTGGCCTGCATAGTTTCTGTTGAGAAATCAGCTGACAATCGTATGGGTGCTCCCTTGTAGGTAATGAACTGTTTTTCTCTTGCTGCTCTTAATATTCTCTCTTTGTCTTTTGCTTTTGGCATTTGAATTATTATGTGGCTTGGTGTAGTTCTCTTTGGATTCCTTTTGTTCGGGGTTCTGTGTGCTTCCTAGACTTGTAAGTCTATTTCTTTCACCAGGTGGGGTAAGTTTTCAGTCATTATTTCTTCAAATAGGTTTTCAGTATCTTGCTCTCTCTCTTCTGGCAGCCCCATAATTCTGATGTTGGTACGCTTGAAGTTGTCCCACAGGTTCCTTACACTATCGTCACATTTTTGGATTCTTTTTTCTTTTTGCTTTTCCAGTTGAGTGTTTTCTGCTTCTTTGTGTTTCAAATCTTTGACTTGATTCTTGCATTCCTCTAGTCTGCTGTTAGCCCTCTGTATAATATTTGTTTTTTATTTCAGTCACTGTATGTTTAATTTCTAGTTGGCCCTTTTTCATCTTCTCTCAGGTCTTGCTAAGTTTATCCATCTTTTCTAGAGAGTTCTTGAAAAACCTTTTAACTGTGGTTTTGAACTCTAAATCCAGTCATTTGTTTTCCTCCATATCTTTCATTTATGATCTGTTTGTCTTCTCATTTTTGCTGCTTCCCTGAGTTGGTAGAGTAGCTTTGTGTGCTAGGTGTCCTATATAGTCCAGTAGCTCTGCCTCCCCAGTCACCTGAGGTGGACTCTCTTGGTACATCCCTTTGTGGACAGTGTGTACAGCCTTGTTATAGTTAACTCTTGATTGTTGTTGGTATCACTAAGGGGAATTGACCTCCAAGCCAACTGGTTGTGAGGATCAGTTGTATCTAGGCCGGAGAACTTCTGTGCTAGAGTCAGACTTATGATACAAGATTTGCAAAATTGCAAAAGCCTCTGTGCTTAGCTTGTATGGGGTGGAGTTTCAGGGCTGAGCAGACAGCCTTGGTTTCCCGTTACTCCTGTCCTACATGGCCCCTTTGTCTCATTGTCCCTCGGTAATCGCTGCAGCCCTCTCTGTGAGCAGGCGTGCATATCCAGGCCTCTGCCTTTCCAGATCCCCTGAGCTTCTGTGTGCTCCAGGGACCCGTATGAGTCTGGGTCCCCATGTTCTTGCCCAAAACTTGGGTTCAGTGCTGTCGGAAGTGGATTCCAGTGCAGTTGGGAGCTTCAGTCCTCCTCCTGCTAGAGAAAGCCAGTGGAACAATCAGCAGTTAGTCCACTCTGTACGCACCTCCAGACCTGTGCCTTTCGCAGCTCCCCTGAGTTTCCATGTACTCCTCCCTTTTTTTTTTTGACAGCCCAGACTCCCCCCAGTCTCACTTGGAACTGGGGTTTAGTGCAGTAGGAACTGGGGTTCAGTGCAGTCAGTAGTTTCTGTCTAGAGTCTAGAGGAAACCAGTCAGGCACTCCACCTCCCATCCTCTCCATGCATGTGTCTCTGTACCTCAGCTTTTTGCAGCTCCTTGGAATCTTCGTGAGCCCCTCTCTTTCTTTCTATTTGCAGAATTTCCACTCAGTCAGCTTTCATGTGGTTCTGGATGATGTCTGTTCTGTCTTTTAGCTGTAGTTTTGAAATTATTGTGCGAGGCAGCAGTTTAGGTGTTCACCTTTGCCGCCATCTTGGTTTTTCTTTTTTTCCTAGTTGATGCTTTATATGCCAGTTTGGGCTAAGAAGAGGAAGGCAGGGAGGGGTCTGGGACTTGAAAGTGAAAGTAGGCAATTCATAAGTAGGCCAGACCTCTCCAGAAAGAATGGGATATAGGGGAATCTTAACAGACATTGCTTGGCTTCTCAATCTCTGCCACACTTAGGTCATATTATTATGCTAAGGTGACAGCTTCCCTTCTTTAAGCAGGTTTTTCTACCTGATTTCGTTTAGGCAGGTAAAGGGGGAGGTTCAAAAGTTCTTTATGAGTCTTTTGTTCCTTAAAAGTAACCAACATAGATCCAGGAACCAGGAGGTCACCATTTCAATACCTGATCTAGGCACATGCCCGGGTTGAGGGTTGCTGATTTGATTCTCACTGGGGGGCTTTCAGGAGGCAGCATATTGGTGATTTTTGTCTTTAATTGATGTTTCTGTATATCTATTTACCTTCTCTCTTAAAAATCAATAAAAATTATATTTAAAAAATAACCAGCTTAAAAATAATACGTATTCCAAAGAGGCATATTTTGATGTGGCAAAGTCTGCTTTCCCTTACTGTTGTATAGAGGTTTCATGATCCATTTAAGTAAACCTGATTGTTGAGTATCTGAAGAATCTTGTATCTTTGATTATTATCAGTGGTACATATTGAATATCAATAAAGTTGGGTGAGGACCCAGTAAGTCAGTCACTTCACAGAGTACTTGGCAAATAGCAAGCTCATTACAAATATTATTGTTATTTTTCTATAGTCAAATTGCTCTATATAAAGGTGAATAAATTTACATTTTCAACAGGACTTAGTTTCCCTAAATGCTTGCCAAATTCTTTCAATTTTTCCTTTTGTAGTTCTTTCTGTTAATGGCCTCTTCACGTGCTTTGATGGTTCTCCTATTGAATTCCTCATGCTTTCAAAAATTTAATTGATTTCTGCCGAAACCGGTTTGACTCGGTGGATAGAGTGTAGGCCTGTGGACTGAAAGGTCCCAGGTTCAATTCCAGTCAAGGGCATGAATCCTGGTTGCGGGCACATCCCCAATAGGGGGCATGCAGGAAGTAGCTGATCGATGTCTCTCTCTCATCGATGTTTCTAACTCTCTATCCCTCTCCCTTCCTCTCTGTAAAAAATCAATAAAAAATATTTTTAAAAAATTAATTGATTTCTGATTTGGGGCGGTCAATCTTTTGTAATATGAATAACAAGTACTTATTTTTCCTGTTTTTGTTTTGTTTGATGTTTAATTTTGTTTGCTTTAACTACACAGATTTTTTAAAGTTTAATACAGTACAGTTAAATCTGTCCATCTTTTTTGTTAAGATTTCTGTCTTTGCTACCTTTAGAAAATCTTTGACACAGAACAGGTCTAGAGTTCAATAGTGGTTCCACCAGTTTTCCTCTGAGGCTTCATTCTTCTGGGGTGTCATTTTCTAAATTCTATTAATAGAGTTCACAACACTAGACTATTTTAAATGTATATTGGAAGGGAATACATTTATGAACCTTGAATCTACATGTGAAGACATCTACAAGATGTATTAAAAATGAGTGTTGTGTACCTTCTCCCAATGCAGGAAAGGCTTCTGCTCTTTCATATTTTCTGCTTTTCTTTTCCTTCTAGGGAGAGTTTTGTTTTTATCAGAGCTATTCTTTGAAGATCCAATGAAATATAAATTGAGTTGCAGATATTTTATTTAGGGTTAGTAGCATACAGTTATGTGGTTTTCTATCACTTCTGCATAAAGTTAAGTTATTGCTAGCTATACCAGGATAGGAATGGCTTGTGGGAACACTTTTAAAACAGTGAATCTAAAACTTATTTAAGATTAGTCTTGACATAAAACATGACATATCCTAAAATATTAGAGCTAATATATCAAATAAATGATAGAGGTTTGATATAGGTCTTTCCAAATTTGACAACAACCCAGAAAATGTACATGACATTAACCATGTGATGAGTGGTGGTGAAGCTGAAAAACACTTTTCTAAACCCAGAAAAAACACGTTTGTTTTTCTATTCTTGCTATTAAAATTATACCACAAAAAGTGGCATCAGGTGAAGAAGTGATCAAAAGATATGTAGCTCCAAAATAAAAAGGGTAGCAAAGAGGTATGTTAATTTAATTAAAAACAATATGGTGTTTTATTGATTTTGTGATGTTCATGGTATTTGTCAGTTAAAAAATTAATATATTTTCATTGATTTTAGAGATTCAGGAAGGAGAGGGAGAGAAACATCAATTGACTGTCTCTTGCATGCCCCTCCCCCCCTTGGGATCGAATCTGAAACCTGGGCATGGAATTGGCGACCAGGAATGGAATTGGCAATCTCTTGGTGCACTGGACGACATCCAACAAACTGAGCCACACTGGCCAGGGTGGTATTTGTCTGTTTTTAACACATGTAATTTCTTTTATGATTCTAAATAAATGTTTACAATTGTACCCAACTTGGACTAAAAAAAATTATTTAACCCAAATGGTATAAACTTCAGGCCCCACAGTTCTGCATATGCTTGTGGGGCAAATATTGATGGTCATTTGGAGTGTTTTCATGTTACAGATGACACTTGCTTGCCCAAGCTAATGCAGAAAGTTAGTGAAAGAGCCAGGATCCAACTCTAAGTCTGTCTGTCTTCAAAATTTACATTTTTTTCAATATTAAAATTGTCTTCTTTTATGAAAATGTATAGTAATCAACCTAAATTATAGTAATAATAATCTACTGAGTTTTAGGTATCAGGCATTAGTATATAATATTTTGTTTAAACTGCACAATATTGTGTAATTATTATTAATTCTCATTTTATAGATGGGATTCAGAGAAGAGAATTAAATTTCTTAGGCTCACACAGCTAACAAATGGTAAAATTAAGATTTGAATCCATGTCTTAAATGAATCTAAAGCCTCAACTATGTTATATACTGCCTAGGGAGAAAACTCTGGAGTTATTATTAAGGAAAACCCCACTTACTGTTCCTTCCATCAACTTCCAGGTGAGTACAGAAGAGAATAGACATGCTCTTTCCAATGCAGATGTGAAGGAGAGGGTCAAATCCTCCCACCACTAATTTTTGCATAACACCAACATGACCCAGATGCCTCCTTCTGCAAATCCCACACAGAGTTCTGTCATTGCCTGTGCCCACTGTCCTTTAATGCTATGATTGGCTGCTCAGCTGTTGTATTCTTGATAATGGGAGGCTTGAATGTGATCAGTCAAGGAGATTTCTGGCCTCGTAGGGCCATAGTCAAAGTTGCCATTGAAGGCCCACTGCACTAACATGCTTATTCAAAGCAATCCTGACCTTCCTTGCTCTCACTGATCCTGTTTTTGGCAACAGTGCTACCTTTCTCAGCTATTTAGTTGATGCCAAATATTATAATTGTCAGCAGTTTGGCTACCATGATCCCTTTTTCTTTGAGAAACATAGATCCCAGGGCACACACCTGGATCATGTCAATTCTCACCTCCCTTCTCAGGTTGGAGGAGAATAGGGACTTCTGGGTCATAGCCTTTCCACATTCTAATGAGATTTCAACCTGCCTCGCTCTACATAGGACATGTGGTAGCTGAAATAAACATTTTGAGAGCCTGTGAAAAGAAGCAGGCTGTGCTTCTCGAATTAGTTTACTTGACTTCAAGCACCTTAGGGAAAACATTTTGCAGGTGTCTTTTGCAATTCCAAATGCTGATGCTGTACTTCCTTTATTCCTTCCTCTCCATTCTTCCTAGCCAGCCAATAGATTACCTCGCTACCATAAAGGAGATGCCTTTCCTTAGACAACCAAACTGGGCCTATAGTCCCTGCCTTCCAGATCACCAAATTTGAATTTTTGAATTTGGATTTTAGGTCTCACAAGCTCATAGACTCCACTTGGCAAAAAGCAGTATCTTTACCTCTGTGTTTTCATGACCTAGCACAGATTCTAAGTCCTTAAAACTGGCATCAATTTATAAAAAGGCCTTGGTACTGGTGGACAGCACATTCTAAAACAGAACCTTGAGCATGGCAGCTTGCCAGTCTACAAAAGTTCAAGTAAGAGGTATGGCATGTGAGAGAAGTGTGGCCAGGTGAAAACTACTTTGTGTGATTGCTTTTTGGCGTCCCCTTATCCCAGAGCAGCTTTATTTTGATATGCAATTCTAGAAGCCCAGTGCACAAAATTTGTGCACAGTGGGTGGGAGTGGGGGGTGCCCTCATTCCAGTCTGCACCCTCTCCAATCTGGGACCCCTCGAGGGATGTCCAACTGCCAGTTTAGGCCTGATCCCAGAGATGGGGCCAGTTTAGGCCTGATCCTGGGGATGGGGCCTAAACCAGTAGTCAGACATCCCTCTCACAATCCTAGACCACTGGCTCCCCTAATCGCTCACCTGCCTGCCTACCTGGTCACCCCTAACTGCCCCTCACCCCCCGCCGCCAGCCTGGCTGCCCTAACTGCTCTGCTCTGCCAGCCTAGTTGCCTCTAACTGGCCCCCCTGCTGGCCTGGTCACCCTCATGGTGCCCTCGCTCACCTGCTTGCCCCATACAGCCTGCTGTTCAGTTGTTTGGTCACTCCTCACTAACCCCTCCCACTGGCCTGGTTGCCCCATGCAGCCTGCTTATTCAGTCATTTGGTCGTCCCTCACTAATGCCCCTGCTAGCCTGGACATAGGCAGCCATCTTGTGAGGGCATGATGGTCAATTTGCATATTACCTCTTTATTATATAGGATTATATAGGATAGTTGTGTTCCCAGTGCAAGTACTCCTGACCTCTAGGCCCTGGTATTTTGCACCTGCCTTCCCCTCTCACTTCAACTCATGTGTGCTACAATTCTGATCTGATCACCCTAAGCCAACTCAGTGAAGTGTTTTATAATCTTTGAACAGTTCTTCAACCAACTCTAATAGTGTCTCCTGAATCTCCCAAATATTTTTAAAATTTGGACCCTGCCTTTCAATGATCTTTTCAGAGTGTGTGCCTGTCCTTTGTTGTGATTTTATATGTCCAAGATATTTTATTCATGTCTGGAAGAACTGGCATTTGTCAAGGGACAGTTTTAGGCTGGGTTTCCCAGGTAATCCAGTAATATAGGAAGTCTTTGTTCCCCTCCACCAACTGCAGCCAAACATAATTAACTCATTTAAACAAATCAGTATCTCCAGGTAATTCATATTGCCAATTGCTTTTTCTTTTTCTTTTTTAAAATATATTTTATTCATTTTTCACAAAGAGAAAGGGAGAGGGATAGAAAGTCAGAAACATCAATGAGAGAGAGACATTGATCAGCCGCCTCCTGCATGCCCCCTACTGGGGATGTGCCCGCAACCAATGCACATGCCCTTGACTGGAATCGAACCTGGGACCTTTCAGTCTGAAGGCCGACGCTCTATCCACTGAGCCAAACCGGTGTCGGCGTTTTTTCTTTTTTAAAAAATATCTTTTTATTGGTTTCAGAGAGGAAGGGAAAGAGATATAGAAACATTAATGATGAGAGAGAATCATTGATTGGCTGCCTCCTGCATGCCCCCTATGGGGGATCGGGCCCACAACCCGAACATGTGCCCTTGACCCAAATCAAATCTGGGATCCTCCAGTCTGCAGGCCGACATTCTATCAACTGAGGCAAACCAGCTAGGGCTTGCCAATTGCTCCCCCCGTCCCCCCCATAAAACACCTGAAGGT
Source organism: Lasiurus cinereus (assembly GCA_011751065.1). Classification (NCBI taxonomy): domain Eukaryota; kingdom Metazoa; phylum Chordata; class Mammalia; order Chiroptera; family Vespertilionidae; genus Lasiurus; species Lasiurus cinereus. The sequence continues at coordinate 30,654,643 of JAAGEH010000015.1, read as the reverse complement.
GTCTGGGGCTCCAAAGATGTGTGGAGCAGCTTTTTAAATACATAAAACCCACAATTATTTATTTATTTATATTTAATTTAATAAATCTTTATTGTTCAGATTATTACAATTATTCCTCTTTTTTCCTCCATAGCTCCCCTTCCTCTGGTTCCCACCCCACCCTCTGCCCTTACCACCCCCCACGTCCTCATCCATAGGTATGCGATTTTTGTCCAGTCTCTTCCCACACTCCCCACACCCTTTTACCTCGAGAATTTTTAGTCCACTCCCTTTCTGTGCCCCTGATTCTATTATATTCACCAGTTTATTACCTTCATCAGATTTTTTTATTCACTCAATTTTTAGATTCACTTGTTGATAGATATGTATTTATTGTTCATGATTTTTATCTTTACCTTTGTCTTCTTCTTCCTCTTCTTAAAGAGTACCTTTCAGCTTTTCATATAATACTGGTTTGATGTTGATGAACTCCTTTAGCTTTTTCTTACCTGTGAAGATCTTTATCTGACCTTCAATTCTGAATGATAGCTTTTCTGGGTAGAGTGATCTTGGTTGTAGGTTCTTACTATTCATCACTTTGAATATTTTTTGCCACTTCCATCTGGCCTGCATAGTTTCTGTTGAGAAATCAGCTGACAGTCGAATAGGTGCTCCGCTGTAGGTAATTATCTGTTTTTCTCTTGCTGCTTTTAATATTTTCTCTTTGTCTTTTGCTCTTGGCATTTTAATTATGATGTATCTTTGTGTGGTCCTCTTTGGATTCTTTTGTTTGGGGTTCTCTGCACTTCCTAGACTTATAAGTCTATTTCTTTCACCAGGTTGGGGAAGTTTTCTGTCATTATTTCTTAAAATAGATTTTCACTATTTTCCTCTCTCTTTTTCTGACACCCTGATAATTCTGATGTTAGTACACTTGAAGTTGTCCCAGAGGTTCCTTACACTATCTTCATATTCATAGATTCTTTTTTCTTTTTTCTTTTCCAGTTGAGTTTTTTTTTCTTCTTTGTATTTTAAATCTTTGACTTGATTCTTGCATTTCTCTAGTCTGCTATTAGATCTCTGCATAATATTTTTTTATTTCAGTCAGTGTATGCTTAATTTCTAGTTGGTTGTTTATCATATCCTTGAGGGCATCACTAAATTTATTGGCCTTTTTTAAAGAAAATTCTAGAAAAACCTTATAACCGTGGTTTTGAACTCTATATCCAGTTGTTTGTTTTCCTCCATTTGTTTCATTTGTGATCTGTTCCTTTGCCTCTGCATTTTGGCTGCTTCCCTGAGTTGATATAGTGGCTTTGTGTGCTAAGTGTCCTATAGGGCCCAGTGGCTCAGCCTCCTAAGTTACCTGAGATGGACACTCTTGGCGCACCCCTTTGTGGGTTGTATGTACAGTCTTGTAGTTAAGCCTTGATTGTTGTTGGTATCACTGGGAGGAATTGACCTCCAGGCAAACTGGCTGTGAGGATCAGGTATGTCTATGCTGTGCAAACTTCTGTGCTGGAGACATCCTTATAAGATAAGACCTGCAAAGCCTCTGTGCTCATCTTGGATGGGGCGGAGTCTCAGGGCGGAGTAGACAGCATTGGTTTCCTGTCACCCTTGCACTGTGTCTCAGTGTCCCATGGTAATCGCTGCAAGCACCTCTGAGAGAAAGCCACCCTTGAGTTACATTCGCTGCCAGACAGTCCAGTTTGTCCCCATATGAGTTTGGGTCCCCAGAGTCTCACCTGGAACTGGAGTTCAGTACAGTTGGGAACTTTTGTCTCCCTCCCCCTGGAGAAAGCCAGCTGCGTACTCAGTTGCCCACCTTTTTCATGTGCAAGCCTTGGCACCTCTACCTTCCGCAGTTGCTCTGAGTCTCAATGTACTTATCTCTTTCCTGATAGTACAATTTCACCCTGTATGAGTCTGGGTACCCAGAGTCTCACCCGGAACTAGAGTTCAGCACAGTTGGGAGCTTATGTCTCCCTCCCGCTTAAGAAAGCCTGCTGCTACTCAGTTGCCGGTCCTCTCTGCATGCGTGCCTCAGTACCTCTGTCTTCTGCAGCTCCTCTGAGTCTCAGTGTGCTTTTTTCTTTACTTCTAGTTGTAGAATTTCCACTCAGCCTGCCTTCCTGTGGTTCTGGATGATGTCTGTTTTTTCTTTTAGTTGTAGTTTTGAAATTGTTGTACAAGGCAGCAGTTTAGGTGTTTACCTATGCTGCCATCTTGGTTTTCCCCACAATCATTTATATATATATTTCTATGTATGTATGTATGTATGTATCTATTTATTTATTTATTTATTTATTTAGACTTGCGTATATTTTATGGTAGTGTATGATAAAATAGGCTAGTATCTTGAGCATTCTATACTGGCCCCTCTTCCCTGAGATATATGATCAGGGCCAGGGCCCCGTAGGCAGGTGAGGGGATCCCAAGAGGGGCCAGTATATATATTCCCTATTGACCTGCCCCCAGCCTTCTTCATCCCCCAGTACATGCCATCACCTGGCCCCTCATGCTTACATACATGCATACAAACCCTTTGGTTGATCTCTTACAGGACGCCCCCCCCAACCTCCCCTGCCTTCCCACTGTAGCATGACAATCTGTTCATTGCTTTTTTGCCTCTGTATCTGTTTTTCTCCTCCTGATTCTTTTCTTTAAAAACATCTTGCCTCTGTAGGCTAGAAATAGACTTATAAGAACAAAAAATGTTTGAGTCCCAATTTCAATGGCCAATAGCTATGAGTCCCAGTTACAATGTCAAACAGTTCCTTATGTGTACACATCAGCAATGGTATCTAGATAGTGGACAAATGGTGGCAATGCAGGTCTGACCCTATCTGGTTTGGTCTTAGGCATCCTGTAGTGATGCACAGATGCTGACTGCTAGCATGGCAAGGCATCATCAATGTCTTCCATCTCTGGACTCTTTCTCCTCTTGTTTTCGTGGTTGGAGCAGACCTGTCAGTTCCTCTTTGTTGCAGGAGACCAGTTGGTCTTGGATTTGTTTTCTGAAAGTATATAAACATATTCTCAACCAAAAGTTAATAAAGGAATCTTTTCTATAAAATTGACTTGGGGTCCTTTTTATTTTTGCCTACCTGATTTTCCTTTGGCTTATTTTGACACCATGTGTGTCTTTCATGAGTGTCCTGCTGTTAGTATTACAAATGAAAATTAATTTTCTAAAGTAAAAATTTTCTAGATGTAATTTACCTACCGGATATTTTTCCTTACATGATATTATCCTACTATCCCCCTTTTTTGAATAGTGGAGACTTTTGTAAATTTTTAATGCAATCTTGATAACTTTAAATTTTAATTTTTTGCACACAAATATGCCTGTTTTATGTTCATTGCATGTTAACCAATTTTACCATGAAATGAACTACCAATAGAAATTTTAGTTAATACTTTAGAAACAGCTTTTTGTCCAGTACACTTAAATTTTCTTGTGTAATCACTCATTTCAATTCGCCAATTTAAATTAATCTGAAAGTTTGATTACTCATTTACTGTCAAATTTAATACTCTACCAACAATTTTAGATTGCCCTGTAAATATTAGTGGAAAGGTTTATTTGCATTCTTGAGTAGCCACTGAACATTCCTAGTGCTAGGCTGAATTTAGATATAAGGCAGCTGCTATCTGCATGTTTCTCTCTGTTACCTGGGTCACGATCTGAGCTGAGTATGGGAAGTGAAGTAGCCATGCGGGCAGGAGACCTCCCACAGAAGGGGTGAGGGTTCATACCCCTACAAGGTGGGAGGGGATGAGGGTTTGTGCCCCACCTCTGTTGACCCCCAAATTCTCTCCTGAGAGCCCCTCTATGACTGTGCCTGTCTTAGGTTGTTCCTTCCCTGAGGAATCTTACCTGTCCCTGGCTAACCAGTCATCCTCCAGGGACAAGCAGGGTGTTGTGAGGTTCAGTTCTGTCTCCATGGTAGCCTATGCCCCCATGGCCTCCATGCCCAACACCTGCCTTGGGATCCCCTCACCTGCTGGCAGGGCCCTAGCACTGATTACATATCTCAGGGAATTTAGGTTCCTTCTCCAGGGAGGGCCCAGCTCACACCATTTGGCGAGAGACAGATCCATTATACCAGCCACCTCGAGGCTTCACCCTCATTGTGAATAGAAAGCTCAGGCTACAGCTGAGGGCAATTGGATTGTGAGAAGAGGGTCCCTCTTGGCAAAAGAGGTAAGAGGGGCCAGTATAGAATGCTCAAGTGCTTTCCCAGTACCTTAATTCCTTCTGAAAGAGATTAAATCCTTTCATGCACTTTTTAAAATTGCTGCTAAACATTCCAAGAATTAGTTTGTAATGTTGTTAGGGATAATTGTACAATATGCTGTTATGCAATATCAAATATTAAATGACATTGTAGAATAATATCATGTAAAGTTATTCTTTGCTCTAGCCAATGGCAATTCAATTTCAAACGGGCTGTCAATTTCTTTTTGTAACTTTATATAAACTTTTTCAGGGAGGCAAAAACACAGATTACTTACCTTAGCTCAAGAGGCCAAATACATTGAGTTTCAATTAAAATCCTTATGACATTTGAAGGAAACATCTCTTTATTTCCTTACAAAGTGATTTTCATGCTACCAGGTTTCATTTAAAAATCTTTATCACATGAAACAATTTCTCTTAAGGTTATGGTGATCACTGTATGGATTAGATTTAATGTTGTATTATAATAATTTTTTTACTTGTGTCCTTATTCTCCCATTACTCCTCTTCCCTCTCATGCCCCCTCCTCGTTGTCTGTGATCAATGATTATGCTAATATGCATGTTCAAAAGTCCCTCTGGTGATCTCTCCCCCTTACTCCCATCAACCACCACCTTCCACGAGGTTTGTTGTTTTGATTGACATTTCTCGTTATCTGGGTTTGATCTTGATCATCAGTCTGTTATTCATTATGTTCCAGAGATGAGTGAGATCATGTGATATTTGTCTTTCTCTGCCTGGCTTATTTCACTAGCATAATGCATTCCATCTCCATCCATGTTGTTGCAAATGGTAGGAGCTTCTTTTTTACCACAGCGTAGTATTCCATTGTGTAGATATACCACCATTTATCTGCTGATGGGCACTTAGGCTGTTTCCAAATTTCAGCTATGGTGAATTGTGCTGCTATGAACAAAGGATGAATATATCCTTTCTGATTGAAGTTTTTAGTTTCTTGTGATATATTCCTAGAAGTGGGATCACTGGGTCAAATGGGAGTTCCATTTTTTAGGTTTTTCTTTGTTTGTTTTTGAGGAAACTCCATACTGTTCTCAACAGTGGCTGCACCAGTCTTCATTCCCACCAGCAGTGTGCGAGGGTTCCTTTTTCTCTGCATCCTGAACAACACTTGTCGTTTTTTAATTTGTTGATGATAGCCATCCTGACAGGTGTGAGATGGTATTGCATTGTTGTTTTGATTTGCATCTCTCTGGTGATTAGTGACTTTGAGCAGGTTTTCATATGTATCTTGGCCTTCCTTCTGTCTTCTTTTGAGAAGTGCCTATTTAGATCAGTTGCCCATTTTTTGATTGGGTTGTTATCTTCTTTTTGTGAAGTTGTATGAATTCTCTGTAAATGTTGGAGATTAAACCCTTATCGTTGATATCATTGGCAAATACATTCTCCCATGCAGTGGGCTTTCTTGTTGTTTTGTTCATGGTTTCCTTTGCTTTGCAAAAGCTTTCTATTTTGATGTAGCCCCATTTGTTTATTTTTTCTTTAATTTCCATTGCCCAAGAGCTGCATTGATGAAGAAGTTCCTTCAGTGTATGTCTGAGATTTTACTGCCTGTGGATTTCTCTAATATTTTTATGGTTTTCAGTCTTATATTTAAGTCCTTTATCCATTTTGAGTTCATTTTTGTATATTGTGTAAATTGGTGGTTTAGTTTTATTTTTTTGCATGTATCTGTCCAATTTTCCCAACAGCATGTATTGAAGAGACTGTCTTGACTCCATTGTATGTTCATGACTCATTGGTCAAATATTAATTGTGCATAGTGGTTTGGATTGATTTCTGGGTTCTCTATTCTATTCCATTGATCTATGTGTCTGTTCTTGTGCCAGTACCAGGGAATTTTGAGAACAGTGGTTTTGTAATACAGCTTGAAATCTGGTATTGAAATTTCACCTACTTTGTTCTTCTTTCTGAGGATTGCTGCAGCTATTTGGGGTCTTTCTTTTTTATTATTCCAGATGAATTTTTGGAAAGTTCGTTCTAGGCCTGTGAAGTATGCATTTGGTATTTTAATGGGGGCTGCATTGAATTTATAGATTGCTTTGGGTAGAATGGACATTTTGATGATATTGATTCTCCCCATCCAAGAACATGGTATGTTCTTCTATTTGTTTATGTCTTCCTCTATCTCTTTTTTCATTGTCGTGTAGTTTTTTCCTTATAGGTCTTTTACCACCTTAGTTAAGTTTATTCCTAGGTATCTTAATTTTTTTGGTGCGATGGTAAATGGGATTGCTTTTTAGTCTCTCTTTGTATAAGTTCATTATTGATATATAGAAATGCCATAGATTTATTGGTGTTAATTTTGTATCCTGCTACATTGCGGAATTCATTTATCACGTCTAATAATTTTTTGATGGAGTCTTTAGGGTTTTGTATGTACAGTATCATGTCATCTGCAAAGAAAGACAGTTTTACTTCTTCTTTTCCTGTTTGGATGCCTTGTATTTCTTTTTCTTGTCTGATAGCTATGGCTAGTACTTCCAGCACTATGTTGAATAGGAGTGGTGAGAGTGTGCATCCCTGTCTTGTTCCAGGTTTTAGGGGAAATGGATTTAGTTTTTGCCCATTGAGTATGATGTTGGTTGTGGGTTTGTCATATATGGCTTTTATTATGTTGAGGTATGTTCCTTCTATTCCTACCTTGTTGAGATTTTTTATTAAGAAAGGGTGTTGGATTTTTTCAAGTGCTTTTTCTGCATCAATTGATATGACTATGTGATCTTTATCTCTCAATTTGTTTATGTGATGTATCAAATTTTTTAGTTGTGGATATTATACCATCCTTGCATCCATGGGATAAATCCTACTTGGTTGTGTTATATGATTTTTCTGATGTACTGCTGGATCTGATTTGCTAGAATTTTGTTGAAGGTTTTGGCATCTATGTTCATGAGGGATATTGGTCTGTATTTCTCTTTCATTGTGTTATCTTTATCTGGTTTTAGTATTAGGGTGATACTGGCTTCATAAAAGGCGTTTGGAAGTGTTCCTTCCTCTTGAGTTTTCTGGAATAGTCTGAGGAGGATGGGTTTTAGTTCTTCTATGCATGTTTGGTAAAATTCTGTGAAGCCATCTGTCCCTGGGCTTTTGTTTGATTGAAGCTTTTTGGTAACTGCTTCAATTTTTTCCATAGTTCTCAGTGTATTGAGATTTTTAGAATCTTCCTGTGTGAGATTTGGAAGGTTATGTTTTTCTAGGAATGTGTCCATTTCCTCTAGGTTGTGTAATATGTTAGAATAGAGTTGCTCATAATATTTTTTAACCATCCTTTGTATTTCTGTGGGGTCTGTAGTTATTTTGCCTCTCTCATTTCTGATTTTGTTTATTTGGGTCCTCTCTCTCTGATTCTTGTTTTTTTTTCAAACTTAAAATTTTTTATTCAAAATACATATAAAATGTGTATTTGACTATTGTTTAAACCAAACTCAGAAAAAATGATAAAAAGTGCAATAAGAAAGATGAACAAATTCATAAAGCCATTAATCATGCCTTCATACATAAAATAATTATCACATATAGTTTTAAGTTAACTTTGGCCATTATGTTATTCCACTTAAATCATTGTACAGACAATATAACAACTTCCATCTGAAGAAATTGGGTAGGCAGAGCATTAAGACTTGATCACATTAGATGTACTATCTAGCATATGCATTTATTTCTGACACTTTTATGTGGTACTAATTCAACTCAAGTAAAAAAAATAATAAATACCTAATAATTAACTAATAGAGGCAAGTAAAAAAAGAAATTAAATATAAAGGTAAAAGAAAAAGTTTATTGAAGAGGCTATCCTTTTCAACTGAGTAATCTTTATTAGTTAACAGTATATGTGTGTGTTTATTTCTGGGCTCTCAAATCTCCCACTCTCCCATTAGTCTGTCTATTTTTGCATATACTGTTTTTTTCCCTTCCTTTTTTTATTGTTTAAAGTATTACAAATAGTAGTACATATGTCTCCTTTTTTCCTCCCATTGACATATACCCGGCCTTCCCTACCCACCAGTACATGCCCTCACCTGCCCCGCCTAATGTCTTGTATCCATTGGTTATGCTTATACACATGCATATAAGTCCTTCGGTTGATCTCTTACAGCCTCCCTCCCCGCCCCCACAACCATCTCTGCCTTCCTGCTGTAGCATGACAATCTGTTCAATGCTTCTGTCTTTGAATCTGTGTCCCCCACACCCTCCCCCCTGATTCTTTTCTTTAAAAACATCTTGCCTCTGCAGACTAGAAATAAACCTATAAGAACAAAAAATGTTTGAGTCCCAATTTCAATATCCATCAGTTCTGAGTTTCAGTTTCAATGTCAAACAGTTCCTTATGTACACACATCAGCAATGGTTTCTGGATGGGACAAATGGTGGCAATGCAGGTCCGACTCTCTCTAGTTTGGTCCTAGGCAACCAGAAGGGACACACAGTAGCTGACTGCTAGCATGGCAAGGCATCTTCATTGGCTTCCATCTCTGGACTGTTTCTCCTCTTGTCTTCGTGATTGGAGCAGACCTGTCAATTCCTCTCTGTTGCAGGAGTCCACTTGGTCTTGGAGTTGTTTTCTTTTTCTTCTTCCTGTTCTAAAACAGTACCTTTCAGCATTTCATATAATACTGGTTTGGAGTTGATGAACTTCTTTAGCTCTTTATTTGCCCTTCAATTCTGAATGATAGCTTTGCTGGATAGAGTATTCTTGGTTGTAGGTTCTTGCTATTTTTTAAAAAATATATTTTATTGATTTTTTTACAGAGAGGAAGGGAGAGGGATAGAAAGTCAGAAACATCGATGAGAGAGAGACATCGATCAGCCGCCTCCTGCATGACCCACACTGGAGATGTGCCCGCAACCAAGGTACATGCCCTTGACCGGAATTGAACCCCAGACCTTTCAGTCCGCAAGCCGACACTCTATCCACTGAGCCAAACCAGTCTCGGCAGGTTCTTGCTATTGATCACGTTGAATATTTTTTGCCACTCCCGTCTGGCCTGCATCATTTCTGTTGAGAAATCAGCTGATAGTCGTATGGGTGCACCCTTGTAGGTAATCAATTGTTTTTCTCTTGCTGCTTTTAATATTCTCTCTTTGTCTTTTGCTCTTGGTATTTTAATGATGATGTGTCTTGGTATAGTCCTCTTTGGATTCCTTTTATATGGGGTTCTGTGTGCTTCCTGGACTTGAAAGTCTATTTCTTTTACCAGATGTGGGAAGTTTTCAGTCATTATTTCTTTAAATAGGTTTTCAGTATCTTGCTCTCTCTCTTCTTCTGGCACCCCCACAATTCTGATGTTGGTATGCTTGAGGTTGTCCCAGAGTCTCCTTACATTATCTTCACATTTTTGGATTCTTTTCTCTTCTTGCTTTTCCAGTTGAGTGTTTTCCGAGTCTTAATATTTCAAGTTTTGACTTGATTCTTGCCTTCCTCTAGTCTCCTGTTAGGTCTCTGTATAATATTTTTTATTTCAGTCAGTGTATGTTTAATTTCTATTTGGTCCTTTATCATCTCTAGTTGGTCCTTTTCCATCTCTAGTTGGATCTTTTGCATCTCTAGTTGGTCCTTTTTCGTCTCCTCTTGGGACTCGCTAAATTTATCCATCTTTTCTAAGATATTCTTGAAAAACCTTATAAGCGTGGTTTTGAACTGTATATCCAGTCATTTGTTTTCCTCCATTTCTTTTGTTTGTGATCCCTTCCCTTGTCTCGGCATTTTCACTATGCTGGGAGAACTTCTGTATTGGATTCAGCCTTATGATACCAGACTTGCAAAACCGCAGAAGCCTCTCTGTTGAGCTTGGGATGGGTGGAGTCTCAGGGTTTAAGGGACCGCCTTGCCTTCCAGTCGGCCCCGCCCTCCACGGCCCCTGAGTCTCACATGATTGGGTAATCACTGGAATGGTCTCTGTTTGCGCAAGCTCACTCTCGCAGTGCCTCTAGACCTCTGCCTTTCCAGCTCCCCTGCGCTCCAGGACCACAGGAGTCTGGGTCCCCAGGGTTTTGCCCGAAACTGGGGTTTAGTGGAGTTAGAAGTGGCACAGTTGGGTCTGTCTCCCGTCCAGTCCCGAAAGCCAGCGGCACAATCAGCAATTGGTCCTCTGCACGCAATGCCGTGTGCGCCGCCAAACTTCTGATCCTTTGAGACTCCCCTAAATTTCCGGACACTTGTCCCCCTTCGCAATCCAAACTTCTCCTGTATGAGTTTCAGCTGGATCTGGGGTTTAGTGTCATAGGATAAGGGGTTCAATGCCTTTGAGAGTCTCAGTCTCCCTCCTGCCAGAGAAAGCCAGCCAGGTTCACCGTCACCCGCTCTCTCAGTGTGCGCGTCTCTGTACCTCAGCTTTTTGCAGCTCCTCTGGGTCTCTGTGAGCCTCTCTTTTTACTTCTAGTTTTAGAATTCCCACTCAGCCAGCTTTCCTGTGGTTCTGGATGATGTCCGTTCTGTTTTTTAGTTGTAGTTTTGAAATTGTTGTGTGAGGCAGCAGTGTAGGTGTTTACCTATGTCACTATCTTCTATTCTCCCCTCTCTCTGATTCTTGGTGGACCTGGCTAATGGTTCATCAATCTTGTTTATTCTTTCAAAGAACCAGCTCTTGGTTTTGTTGATCTTTTGTATTGTTTTCTTGGTCTCTATGTCATTCATTTCTGCTCTGATCTTTATTATTTCCTACCTTCTGCTCACAATGGGCTTTTCTTGTTGCTCTCTTTCTTATTCTTTGAGTTGTTGAATTAGGTGATTCATTACCATTTTTTCCTATTTTTTGAGTTAGGCCTGTGGAGCTATAACCTTCCCTCTCAGCACTGCTTTCATTGTGTCCCATAGCATTTGCCTTGTTGTGTTTTTATTGTCATTAGTCTCCTGGATATTTTTAATTTTTCTTTGATCTCATTGATAACCCAATCATTTTTTATTAACATGCTATTCAACTTCCAAGTGTTTGAAATTTTTGGAATGTTTTTATGGTACTTTATTTCTAATCTTATGCCATTGTGGTCTTAGAAAATGCTTGATATGATTTCAATCTGTTTGAATTTGGGGAGACTTTTCTTGTGACCCAATATGTGGTCTATTTTTTAAAATGCCCAGTGTTCACTTGAGAAGAACCTCTATTCCATGGCTTTGGGGTGATATGCTCTGAAGATGTCAATTAGATACATCTGCTCTAGTGAGTTATTTACAATTGCTGTTCCTTTGCTGATTTTTTTGTCTAGAGCATTCATCCAGTGATGTCAGTGTATTATAGTCCCCTACTATGATTGTATTGTTGTCGATCTCTCCTTTGATACCTTCCAGGAGTTTTTTTTAAATGTGTTTAGGTGCTCCTGTATTAAGTGCGTATATGTTTAGCAGCGTTATATCTTCTTAATGAATTGCTCCATTTAGTATTAGGTAGTGGCCTTCCTTATCTCTTGTTAAGGCCTTTACTTTGAGGTCTATTTTTATCAGATATAAGTATCACCGCCCCAGCTTTTTTCTTATTTCTATTTGCCTGAAAAATATTTTTTTATCCCTTCACTGTCATCTGTATGAATCCTTTACTCTGAGGTGGGTCTCTTGTAGACCACAAATATATGGGTTATGTTTTCTTAACCATTAAGCTACCCTATGTCTTTTGATTGGTGCATTTAACCCATTTAAGTTTAATGTTATTATTGACAAGTTCATGGTTGTTGTCATATTTTTCCTAGTGTTTGTGTGTTTTTTTGCCTTTCTTCTTTCTACAGCAGTCCCTTTAGCATTTCTTACACTGATGCATTGGTAGTGGTAGTGATAAACTCTCTTAGTCCTTTTTTGTCTGTGAGGCTCCTAATTTCGCCTTCAATTTTGAATGATAGACTTGCTGGGTATAATGTTCTTGGGTTAAGACCTTTGCTTTGCATCACTTTATATATTTCATTCCATTCCCTTCTGGCCTGGTGTGTTTCTGTTGAGAAATCAGTTGCTATTCTAATAGGATATCCCTTGTAGGTAACTTTCTGTCTCTCTCTGGCTGCCTTTAAGATTCTTACTTTGTCATTAGTGTTTCCCAATTTAATTATAATGTGTCTTGGTATTGGTCTTTTGGGGTTCAATTTGCTTGGGACTCTGTGTACTTCTTGGACTTGCATAGTTTTTTTCTTGCCAATATCAGGGAAGTTTTAGGTCATTATTTCTTCAAATAGGTTTTTTATTCCTTGCTTCTCTTCATCTCCTTCTGGTATTCCTATTAATCAAATGTTGTTTCATTCTGTGTTGTCCCAAAACTCCCTTACGCTCTCTTCTTGTTTTTTAAATCTTTTTTCCAGTTGCTGCTGTGTTTGTGTGTTGTTTCCTACCTTGTCTTCTAATTCGTTGATGTGGTCCTCAGCCTCTTCTAATTTACTGTTTAGGCCTTCCATTGTGTTCCTTATTGCAGGTATGTCATTCTTTATCTCCTCTTGGTTTCATTTCATGTTGGTGACATTCTCTTTCAGCTCCTAATAGTTCTCATTGAGTTGTGTGTATTTGTCTTCCATCCATTTAAACATCCTTAAAACCATTACTCTGAATCCTTTTTCTGATAAGCTGCTGGCTTCAATTTCATTTAACTCCCTTTCTGGTGATTCCTCTTTTTCTTTCCTTTGGGAATTGCTTTTACATCTTCCCATGTTTTCCTGTAATGTTTTAATTGTAGATCCAATTGCTTTTCTACCCAAATTTTTTTTGGAGGGATGGTGCTACTGATGTATTCTCTCAGTTCTGCCCTGCTTGTTAATCTATTGTAGTTCCCTATTTGAGCTATTTGGGTTCTCTTGATGCAGATCTGTGAGCTTGAGCAGCACAACTGTGATGTCTAGAAGTTGGAAGGCGTAGAGGAGAGTGGACCTATTTTTCCTGTTTTGCATCCTTAATTGAGATCACGCTTTCCCAGCAGGGACACACAGTGGCATCAAGGACCCCTCTGTTGTAGTGATGTGTTTCAGGGAGCCCACACCCTGGAGAGGAATGACTGTGGTGCCCAGTGTTACAAAATCACACCTGCAGGGGCTCCCAGTAGTTCCTAGGCACTGCCTATGGAGTGGATCGCCAGAAACGTGCTGCTGAGGGTGGACTGTAAACACACTGATGTGGGTTGGTTGTGAACTCGCTGACTAGAGCATGCTGTAAACTCGCAGAACTGGGAGGGCTGTAAATGCGCTGCTGACTAGGGCATTCTTTAAACCAGTGACGGGTAGGGTACATACTGCAAAAGCAGCGACTAGGGCGTTCAGCAAACACGGCAACCAGGGTGCTCCACAAACCATCAAGGAGGGCACGCAGCAGTGGGGGCGACCAGGGCGTGCTACAAACGTAGCGACTAGGGCATTCTGCAAACCGGGGCCAAGGGCATGCCACAGACTGGTGACCAGGGCATTCCACTAGCCAACGACCTATGTGCACTGCAACTGCTCGGATCTTGCCTGGGAGGTGGAGGTTGTACTCACTGCTTTGGAGGTGGAGGTGCCAGGGTCCAGGGGTCTGCAGCTGTGGCAGCAGGATGCTGGCTGGAGTGGCAGTTGGGTTGCAGGGCAGCTCCTGTCTGGCTGTTGGTGTTGGTGAGTTCCCAAAGAAAGGCGGTTTTCCCCTTCAAGATGGTGTGGGCTCCGAGCTTGAGTCCCGCAGTCCAGGGAGTGCCAGCCACGGTGGCAGTCTCTCCTTGTCCAAGAGAGCCTGGACTGCCAGCCCCCA
>JAAGEH010000015.1:30617167-30640618 GCA_011751065.1 Lasiurus cinereus | reverse complement strand
CTCTCTCTCTCTCTCTCTCTCTCTCTCTCTCTCACACACACCACACATCCACACACTCTCCTTTCATCCCCTCACTCACTTCCTCTCCCTCAACTCTGTCCTGTCAGGGGCCATGTTCCCAGAATTCCTCTCTTGCAGTGGGCTTTCTTGTTTTGTTGATGGTTTCTTTTGCTGTACAAAAGCTTCTTCTTTTTTATGTAGTCCCATTTGTTTATTTTCTCTTTAGATTCCATTGCCCTAAGAGCAGTATCAGTGAAGAAATTGCTTTGGCATATGTCTGAGATTACTCTGCCCACGGATTCCCATAGTATTTTTATGGGTTCCTGTATTATGCTTAAACCCTTTATCCATTATAAGTTTATTTTTGTGTGTGGTGTAAGTTGGTGGTCTAGTTTTATTTTTTTTGCATGCATCTGTCCAATTTTCCCAACACCATTTATTGAAGAGACTGTCTTGGCTCCATTGTATGTTCATGACTCCTTTATCAAATATTAATTGAGCATAGTGGTTTGGGATGATATCTGGGTTCTCTATTCTATTTCATTGGTCTATATGCCTGTTCTTATGCCAGTACCAAGCAGTTTTGAGAACAGTGGTTTTGTAATACAGTTTAAAATCTGGTATTTAGATCCCACCTACTGTGTCCTTCTTTCTGAGGATTACTGTGGCTAATTGTTTTTTTTTTTAATTCCAGATGAATTTTTGGGAAGTTCTTTCTAGGTCTGTGAAATATGCCATTGGTATTTTAATGGGGAGTGCATTGAATGTATAGACTTGGGTAGTATGGACATTTTAATGATGTTGATTCCACCAATCCATGAACACAGTATGTTCTTCCATCTGTATACATCTTCTTCTGTCTATTTTTTCAGTATCCTTTACTTTTCCATGTATAGATCTTTTACCTCCTTAGGTAAGTTTATTCCTAGGTATCTTAATTTTTTTTAGTGCAACGGTAAATGGGATTGAATTTTCAATCTCTGTTTTTGTAAGTTCATTATTGGTGTATGGAAATGCTATAGATTTCTTGGCATTAATTTTGTGTCCTTCTACATTTTCCAATTCATTTTTTAAGTCTAATAGTTTTTTGATGGAGACTTTCTGGTTGTTTATATACAGTATTATGTCACCTGCAAATAAGGACAGCTTTACTTCTTATTTTCCAATTTGGATGCATTTTATTCCTTCTACTATTCTTATTGCATTTACTATATCTTCCATCTATGTCACGCAGAAGTGGTGAGAGTGCGCATCCCTGTCTTGTTCCTGTTCTTAGGGGAAATAGTTTTAGTTTTTGCCCATTGAGTATGATGTTAGCTCTGGGTTATTTATATATGGCTTTAATTTTATTAAGGTATGATCCTTCTATTCCCACTTTGCTCAGAGATTATACCAAGAAAGAATGTTGAATTTTGTCAGTGCATTTTCTGCATCAATTGATATGACTTATGTAGTTTTTATCTCTCAATTAGTTTATGTGATGTATTATGTTTATTGAGTTGTGGATATTGTACCATTTATGCATGC
This sequence comes from Lasiurus cinereus, assembly GCA_011751065.1. Taxonomy (NCBI): domain Eukaryota; kingdom Metazoa; phylum Chordata; class Mammalia; order Chiroptera; family Vespertilionidae; genus Lasiurus; species Lasiurus cinereus. The sequence goes on along the minus strand of JAAGEH010000015.1, from coordinate 30,639,091 downwards.
ATCCCTGCAATAAATCCTACTTGGTCAGGCGTATGATTTTTCTGATGTACTGCTGGATTCGATTTGTTAGAATTTTTGTTGAGGCTTTTGGCATCTATGTTCATGAGGGATATTGGTCTGTGATTCTCTTTCATTGTGTTATCTTTATCTGGTTTTAGTATTAGGGTGATGCTGGCTTCATAGAAGGATCTTGGAAGTGTTCCTTCCTCTTGCATTTTCTGGAATAGTCTGAGGAGGATGGGTTTTAGTTCTTCTATGAATGTTTGGTAAAATTCCCCTGTGAAGTTATCTTTCCCAGAGATTTTGTTTGATGGAAGTTTTTTGATGACTGCTTCTATTTCTTCCATAGTAATTGGCCTATTGAGAGGTTTAGATTCTTGCTGATTCAGTTTGGAAGTTTGTATTTTTCTAGGAATATATCCATTTCCTCCAGGTTGTCCAGTTTGTTGGAATAAAGTTGTTCATAGTATTTTTTTTAACAATCCTTTGTATTTTAGTGGAGTCTGTTGTTATTTTTCCTCTTTCATTTCTGATTTTGTTTATTTGGGTCCTCTCTTTTGTTTCTTGGTGAGTCTGACTAGAGATTCATCAATCTTATTTTATTTTTTCAAAGAACCTACTCTGGATTTTGCTGATCTTTTGTATTTTTTTTGTCTCTATTTCATTTATCTCTGCTTGATCTTTATTATTTCCTTCCTCTGGAGTACACTTGGCTTCTGTGGTTGCTCTCTTTCTAACTCGTTGAATTGTAGGGTTAAGTAATTTATTATCATTGTTTCTTGTGTTTTGCAGTAGGCTTGTGGAGCCATGAACTTCCCTCTCAAGACTGTTTTTGCTGTGCCAAATAGATTTTGGATTGTTGTGTTTTCATTGTCATTTGTTGCCATGATGCTTTATATTTCATCTTTGATCTCTCTGATAATGCATTAATTGCTTAATAGCATGCTATTTAGTATCCAGGTGTTTGATTCTTTGGATTGTTTTTATTGTAGTTGATTTCCAGTTATATGCCACTGTGATCTGAGAAGATACTTGATATGATTTCTCTTTTTTTCATTTTTTTATTATTATATTACATGTGTACATTTCTTCTCATTGCCTCCCCCCTCCCATAGATGCTCTATCTTCCCAGTGTCTTCTGTCCATTGGTTATGCTTATATGCATGCATATAAGTCTTTCAGTTGATCTCTTACCTACCCCACCTCTCCTTAAACTTCACACTGTAATTTGAGAGTCTGATGCTTTACTGCCTTTGTATCTATCTTTTTGTACATCAGTTTATAATGTTCTTTATTATCCATAAATGAGTGGGATCATTTGGTATTTTTCTTTCACTGACTGGATTATTTCACTTAGCATAATTCTCTCTGGTTCATTCCAGGTTGCTGCAAATGGTTAGAATTCCTTCCTTTTTATGGTAGCATAGTATTCCATTGTGTAGATGTACCATAGTTTTTTGATACAAATTGTGCTGCTATGAACATAGTGGTGCATGTATCCTTTCTGATTGGTGTTTCTACTTTCTTAGGATATATTCCTAGGAGTGGGATTACTGGGTCAAATGGGAATTCCATTTTTAGTGTTTTGAGGAAATGCCATACTGTTCTCCACAGCTGTTTCACCACTCTACATTCCCACCAGCAGTATGTGAGGGTTCCTTTTTCTCCGCATCCTCGCCAATACTTATTGTTTGTTGATTTGTTGATGATTGTGATTCTGACAGATGTGAGATGGTGTTGCATTGTCGTTTTGATTTGCATCTCTCTGGTGATTAGTGACTTTGAGCATGTTTTCATGTGTCTCTTGGCCTTCCTTCTCTCTTCTTTAGAAAAGATTCTATTTAGGTCCATTGACCATTTTTTTTATTGGATCACTTATCTTCCTTTTATTAAGTTGTATAAGTTGCAAGTAGATGGTACAGAATAAACCTTTATAAGTGGTAACATTTGCAAATATGATCTTCCATACAGTGGGCTTTCTTGGTGTGTGTGTGTGTGTGTGTGTGTGTGTGTGTGTGTGTTTGATGGTTTCTTTTGCTATGAAAAAGTCTTTTATTTTGCTGTAGTCCCATTCGTTTATTTTCTCTTTAGCTTCCATTTCCCCTAGTAGTAGTATCACTGAAAACATTCTTTAGGCATATGTCTAAGATTTTTCTGCCTGTGGATTCCTCTAGTATTCTTATAGTTTTTTGCCTCATGTTTAAGTCCCATATCCATTTTGAGTTTATTTTTGTGTGTGGTAAAAGTTCGTGGTCTAGTTTCATTTTTTTTGCATGTATCTGTCCAATTTTCCCAACACCATTTATTGAAGAGACTGTCTTGACTCCATTGTATGTTCATGCCTCCTTTGTCAAATATTAATTGAGCATAGTGGTTTGGGTTGACATCTGGTTTCTCTATTCTATTTCGTTGGTCTATATGTCTCTTCTTGTGTCAGTAACAGGTTATTTTGAGAAGAGTGGCTTTGTAATACAGCTTGAAATCTGGTATTGAGATTTCACCTATTTTGTTCTTTCTCAGGATTGTTGTGGCTACTTGGGGTCTTTTTTTATTCCAGATGAATCTTTGGAGAGTTCTTTCTAGGTCTGTGAAATATGTTGTTGCTATTTTTTTAAATTAAATTTTTATTATTAAGATTATTACATTTGTTTCTCTTTTTTCCCCTCCCTAGCTCCCCTCCACCTGGCTCCCACCCCTCCATCTACCATTACCTCCCTCCCATTGACCTCATCCATAGGTGTATGATTTTTGTCCGGTCTCTCCCTGTATACCCCTCACCCCTTTCCCCATGTGGTTTTGAACTCTATATCCAGTTGTTTGCTTTCCTCCATTTCTTTTATTTGTGATCTGTTCTTTAGTTTCCGCATATTCCTCTGCTTCCCTGAGTTGGTAGAATAGCTTTGTGTTCTAGCTGTCCTATGTGGCCCAGTAGCTCTGCCTCTCCAGTTACCTGAGGTGGATATTCTTGGTGCACCGCTTTGTGAACTGTGTGTACAGCCTTGTTGTAGTTAATTCTTGATTGTTGTTGGTATCACTGGGATGGATTGACCTCCAAGCCTATTGGTTATGAGGATCAGCTGTGTCTGCACATGCGGGCTTGCCTCCAGACTGCTGCACACCTACAAGCTTTCGGAAATCTACCTTTCAGTTCCCCTGAGTTTCCCTGTGCTCTAGGGACACATAAGAGTCTGGGTCCCCGTGTTCTTGCCCAAAGCTGGGGTTCAGTGAAGTTGGACCTGGATTTAAGTGCTGTTGTGAGGTTCTGTTTTCCTCCCTCTAGAGGAAGCCAGGCACTGTCAGCAGTCTGCACTCTGTGTGTAGTCTTTTGCTTGCACTGTCGCGAGCCCTTTAACTTCTGTCTTTTGTGGCTTTCCAAATTTCCGTACACTCCTTCCTTTTCACAACAGTCTAGACTCCCCCTATGAGTCTCACCTGGAGCTGGGGTTCAGTGCAGTTGGGATTTTTAATCTCCCTCCCACTGGAGGAAGCCAACCAGACCCTCCTCCACCCATCCTCTTTATGGGCGTGTCTCCGTACCTCATCTTTTTACAGCTCCTCTGAGTCTCCGTGAGCCCCTCTCTTTACTTCTAGTTGTAGAATTTTTACTCAGCTAGCTTTCCTTTGGTTCTGGATGGTTTCCATTCTTTCTTTTACTTGTAAATTTGAAATTGTTGTGTGAGGTAGCAGCTTAGGTGTTTACCTATGCCGCCATTTTGGTTTCTCAAAAAATAGTTTTTTAAGTAAAAGATGAAATAAAATAAAAAATAAAAATGTGCAGTAGTGAAGGTTATTCACTTCCTCTACTATTATTTTTGGAACTTCTGTTTCCTAGTCAGGATAATACTGAAGTTCCCTACATTTCACTGCTTCTCAGTGTTGTACGGCAGTCCTGATTTTTAGCAGGCAGTATGTCTTTATTTCTTATATTCCTTTATTTGTGTTTACACTAGAGTCAATTTGTGATTCAACCCCTTGGTGGCAGTGTTTCTGGATTGACCTCTGGGTCTATAGGTCCTCTCTAGGTAGTGTTTAGAATTTGTTTTCCCTGTGGCACTTGATACTGATTTGGGGGAGTAGGTTGCCCCAGAGGTGGTTCTCTGGTAGTTATTGCCCGCTCTGATTCCCAGGTTCCAGAAAAACAAATTTTCCCTGTAGTCTCTTAAGGTATCCCCAATAGGATAATCCTATGTATTGGAATTAGTAATCAGAAGCAAGGATTTAAGGAGGAAAGAAAAAAAAGTGCCAGAGTAAGTGTGTGAACTCTGGGTCTGCACGCAAGTCTGTGCAGTCTTTTTTCCCCTTGGGTCTAAGCAGCTGGCACACTTTTAAAAATTTTAGGCTGTCCTTTTGCATTCAGATCGAAATGGGTTGCTTTTTAGAGTTCCCTTCTACCATCAACTATGCAGATTCCCTTTCCACATTTACAGATCATGCCAGCCCCAACAACCACGGACTTTTTTTTAGGTGCATACTTCCCCAGGTTCTACAGCTCATGCTGTGCATGTTTCTCTCTCTTTCGAGAACCATAGACCCCTCCTTATCCCAGGAGAAATCTGACCTTTTTGTGAGGGAGTGTATAGCTTCTCTGAATCCATATGCTTGCACCACTTGGGGACCAGTGTTCTCGGGTTTACAGCTGTTCAGTGGATGCTGTAGTTGTAGATTCCCTGTTTTTTTTAGGACTCTGATAACATCTGCTTTTCCCTTCAAGATGGCATGGTCTCTGTGTCCGAGCCAGTCACTCTGGGAGGTAACCCAGCAGCAATGGGGGCTGCCCCCACCATCTCCTGGAGTATAGCTGTCCTTCAGCTCCGCAACAAATACTCCCCGTGCGACTACACACTCTCCCTTTGTTTTCTCACTCACAGACTATCTTTCATTCTGCCTTCCATCACCAGCCATCTTCTTTTTCCCTTACATAATCTTTGTCCTTTTTGAATTTGGAAATTTTTAATTTTACTATTTTTTAAAGGAAGAATAGTTCAAGAGTATATTAGTTTGCTATGCCTGCTATAACCAAATACAGATGTTCTACAACTTATTGTTCAACTTATGATTTTTTTGACTTCACAATGGTGTGAAAGTGGTATGTATTCAGTAGAAACTATACTTCATATTTTGAATTTTGGTCTTTTTCCCAGTGAGAGATTTGAGGTGTGATACCCTCTCATGATGCTGGGCAGCAGCAGCAGTGAGCTATAGCTTCCAGTCAAGTATGTGATCACAAGGATAAACAAGTGATACTTTACATTGCACTGTGTTGACAGCACTTCTTAAAATTAATTTTTTAAAATTTATTTTTGTCAAAAGTGTTATAGATGATCCTTCCCCCCTTAATCACTCTTTCCACACCCCCCTCCCTGGCCTTCACTGCAGTATTGTCAGTATCCGTAGGTTATGCCTATCCTATCTAGTCTACCTAATAAAAGAGCAACATGCATGAGGTGGGGGTTGGGCGGGAGTCCCCTCAGCCAGCCTGGATCCTCTCCAATCCGGGAACCCTTGAGGGATTGGGCTCAAACCAGCAGTCGGACATCCCTCTCACAATCTGGAACTGCCGGCTCCTTACTACTCACCTGCCTGCCTGATCACCCCTAACTGCCTCTGCCAGACAGCCTGATCACCCCTAACTGCCCCTCTTGCTAATCTGGTCACCCCCAACTTGCCCCCCACTGGCATGGTAGCCCCTTATTGCTCCCCCTGCTGGCTTGTTTGCCCCCAACTGCCCGCCTCCCCGCTAGCCTGGTCTCCCTTTACTTTCCCCCTGATGGCTTGATCATTCTTTTTAAAAAATATATTTTATTGATTTTTCACAGAGAGGAAGGGAGAGGGATAGAGAGTTAGAAACATCAATGAGAGAGAGACATCGATCAGCCACCTCTTGCACGCCCCCCACTGGGGATGTGCCCACAACCAAGGAACATGCCCTTGACCGGAATTGAACCTGGGACCTTTCTGTCTGCAGACCGATGTTCTATCCACTGAGCAAAATCGGTTTCGGCAGCTTGATCATTCTTAACTGTCCCCCTGCTCACCTGGTTGCCCCTAACTGCACACCCACTGGCCTGGTTGCCCCCAACTGCCCCCACTGCCAGCCTGGATACCCCTCACTGCCCCTCCTGCCAACCTGGTTATCCCCACTGCCCCCCTCTGCCACTCTGGTAACCCCCAACTTCCCCCCTTCCACTGGCCTGGTTGCCCCCAACTTCCCCCACTGTCGGCTTGGGCATCCCCAACTCCCACTCCTGCTGGCCTGGTTGGCCCTCACTACCTTCCTCTGCTCGTCTGGTTGCCCTACACAGCCTGCTAGTCAGCCTTTTGGTCATCCCTCACTAAACCCCCTGCTATCCTGGTTGCCCCATGCAGCCTGCTGGTCAGCCGTTTGGTCATCCCTCACTACACCCCCTGCCAGCCTAGTCGCCCCATGCAGCCTGCTGTTCAGTTGTTACTGTGAGGGTGTCATCACAATTTGCATATTACCCTTTTGTTAATATATATCTTATCTAATAAACGAATGATAAGCAAATTGACTGCACTTCCACTACACCCACAAGCCATGACCACCAGCCAATAAGGAGTGAGTATGCAAATTAACCCAACCAAGATGGCTACAGCCATGGAACAAGCAGGGGAGAGGCTTGGGTTTCCCTGGTGATCAAGGAAGCCAAGCTTTCCACACACCCTGGCTGGCCCAGGCTACTGCTTAAGGCTACAAAGTTTTAATTATAGAAGATAAATAAATTCCAACAGAAATGGCTGCTGCCACAGAGTGAACAGAAGGATTAGCTCCACTCCAGGCTACAAAGTTTTAATTGTAGAAGATAAATTCCAGATACCAGGGCCTCCACTTGGGTCACTGGGGGGACATGGCCAGCCTGCAAACCACTACAGGCCCCTTGCCCAGGCTGCTCCATGCCCCAAGGGAACCCTCACCCTGATCTGGGACACCCTTCAGGGCAAACCAACTGGCCCCCACCCATTCACCAGGCCTCTATCCTATCTAATAAAAGAGTAATATGCAGATTGACCATCACTCCAACACACAAGATGACTGCACCCATGTGGTCAAAGATCCTGCCCCCATGTGGACACAGGATGGCCACCACAGGATGGCCAGCAGGGGAGGGCAGTTTGCAGGGACCAGGCTTGCAAGGGAGGGCAGTTATGGGTGATCAGGCCAGCAGGGGAGGGCAGTTGGGGGTGACTGGGCCTGCAGGGAAGGGCAGTTGGGGGAGACCCAGGCCTGCAGTTGGGAGCCAGCAGTCCTGGATTGTGAGAGGGATGTCCAACTGCCTGTTTAGGCCTGATTCCACTGGGATTGGGCCTAAACGGGCAGTTGGACATTCCTCGAGGAGTCCCAGATTGGAGAAGGTGCAAGCTGGGCTGAAGGACACCCCCTCATGCATGAATTTTGTGCACCAGGACTCTAGTGTATGTGTTGATGTGTGTGTGTGTGTGTGTGTGTGTGTGTGTGTGTGTATGCGTGTGCGTGCGTGCATGCTCATTAGAGGCGCAGTGCACGAAATTCGTGCATGGGGCTGGGTATTCCCTCAGCCCAGCCTGCACCCTCTCCAATTGAGGACCCATTGGGGGATGTTTACTTGCCAGTTTAGGCTCTATACTGGCAATCAGATATTCCTCTCACAATCTTGGACTGCTGGCTCCTATTTGCTCACCTGCCCCTAACTTCCCCCACCAGCTGGCCTAGTCACCTCTTAATGGCACCCACCCCTTCCGGCCTGGTCACTCCTCACTGCACCCCTCTGTTGGCCTGGTCGCCCCCAATTGTCCCCCTCTGCCAGCCTAGTTGCCCCTAACTTCCCTCCCTGCTGGCCTGGTCACCTCTTACTGGCTCCCCTCCCAGCCTGGTTGCCCCCAATTGCTCCCCTGCTGGTCTGGTCACCCCCAACTGCCCTGATGGCCTGGTTGCCCCATGCAGCCTGCTGTTCAGTCATTTGGTTGTCCCTTACTAATCCCCTACAGGAGCTTCCCCCTGGTGGGTCAGTGTACTCCCACAGGGGAGCACCACTCAGCCAGAAGCTGGGCTCATGGCTGGCAAGTGCAGTGGTGGTGGTAGGAGTCTCTCCCACCTCAGCGGCAGTCAGGCATCCCTCAAGGGCTCCCAGACTTCAAGAGGGCATAGGCTGTGCTGACGGACCCCCCCTCAAGTGCAAGAATTTCATGCACTGGGCCACCCCCCCTCTCTAAAACACACACACACACACACACACACACACGCATATACACACATTCACACACACATTTTGGAAAGAGGAAGGGAGCAGGAGAGAGAGATAGAAACATCAATGATGAAAGAAAATAATTGATTGGCTGCCTCCTGCACACCCCACACTGGGAATCAAGCTTGTAACCTGGGCATGTGCCCTGACTGGAAATCGAACCATGACCTCCTGGTTCATAAGATGACAGCTCAACCTCTGAGCAATGCTAGCTGGGTAAGATTAACATTTTAAGAGGTATTGTCCTTTCTGAATTGTCTGTTTCTGTGGATAGGGACTGGACCATCCACTCTTCAGATGTTGTGGCAGATGTAACTGGAACCTCTGAAGGGAATTGAGTTAGTTGACAATTTGAGAATTTCAAGTCATTTTGTCTTGGTCAACAGAGCCATAGGAAGTGCTGAAGGAAGCAAGTACAACTAGCAGCTAATGGAGGATAAACACAAATTGAAGCAGGATTCCTCTCATTTGTCAATATTCCTACCAAAGGGTTTCTTGATGAAACTCAATTTGAATGAGTCAGGGGTTTAGAATTCAGGCATCTTGCTGCCAGGGTGTTCCTGTAGCTCCCACTGGAAGGTGCCAGCCAGAGCTCTTCTGTGAGTACAATAATTACCAAGTTATTATTGAAATGGGCTTTGAAAGAAAACTTGTTTAAAGGGTTATATCCTGGGAATTTTCACTCTTCCAATGTCATTAAAACCCAGTTGCTGTTTTCTCAGTTAGGCAAATGTTAGCGGAAATGAAATATAAACAGATATTAATTTATTCTCTCTGACTTTTGATTTGCATTAGGGATCACTTATACTGTGTACCTTTTAAAGCTCTGTTTGAAAAAGTTAACATTTTTTTTCTTTTGAGATTGACAATGAACTCTAAAAGTCATGTTTCTAGGAGTTTCGATGTGACCAGCCTCTGTTTGCTTGTTCGTTATACAAATGGTATATTCTTGAGTATGTATTTTTAGGCAGCAAATAGCCACCAAATAGCTATGAAGAAGGATGCAAAAACTTCCATTGGTGAATCCCCATTTCTTTAACCATTTTTTCTCCATTCCTCTATTCCAAATTGTACTAATTACTCCCATTGAAGTGTAGTGTACCTACTCCACTTTTCCCTCTCTCTTTCAAGAACTTTACCTCCATCAAAATGTCCTCCCTCAGGACCTTCTACTCTACCCTCTGGTTTTGTTCAAGCATTCTCTTTCTTTCATTCTGGACTGACACCAACTCCTCCTTACTGTTTCTCCTGGTCTGACCCTTACATGACTTAGGTTTCAGCCTTGCTATACCTTATACTGTTCCAGAGGAAACAATCAGTATTTGTTGAATCAATGAATAGGTAAGAGAACGAATTTGAGGAAATCTGATAATCAGACAACATGTCAGATCCTTTATTTTACTTTCTACTTCTAAATTATTTTAATTAAGAAAAATTTCAAATATACAGAAAAGTAGAGGGTGTAGTATAAAGAACCTGATGTTGTCATCACCCAACTTCAATAGTTATCAACATATAGTACTTTTCTTTCATTTTTACCCACCCTGCCTTTTGCCAGGCTTTATAACTGAATGTAGTTCAGACAAGCAAGTGCATGATGGGAACATTTATGTAAAGAGCTACTATATGTATCTGTTCTTCATCATATGAATTCATTGAGACCTCCTACTCAACCCCTCTGTTACTCTTTGTTTTTAAGTTTCTTGGTTTCTGGTTTTGGCTCCTGTTTTTCACTTTTACCAGTTCTTAATTTGGGTGCACAAGTTCCCAAGGTATCCATGAAAAATATATGTCAATTATATATCAATTTAAAAAGGGGTCTCTACAGAAATGTCTTACAGAGGATGGTCTACTCTCAGTTGTGTTTCATTTTGGGTTTTCCCCCTCCTTAAAAAAATCAGTTCCATGAGGAAAGATTGACAATGTCATGTGTGAGCTGCACACGGGGCCAACTTCATATAGTTGTGAGGGCATCCCATGTGTGTGTGTGTTGATGTGGAGATGGGGTATGCTGATCCTCACTTCAGTCCCTGCCCTGGTTTCCTGTCTATGCAGTTAGGGACTTAATTTAAAATATTTATTTTATAGGGCTGCCTTTTTCTAAGACAATGCTTCAACATTCTAATAAAACCCCAGTTAAGTGCCTCTCCCAAATAAAGAGGTTGATACATTTATATTGGAAAAAATACAGCTTTCTTTTCACTAACTTCAAACTGAAATTGAATATTTCCTATCATGAATGTGCGCAACAAACCACAGTAATATTCACAGTATCTGCAACTTTGAAACTAGTAGAAATTCTTTCTTATAAAACAACAGAAGGTGTAGAGATTTCAAAATACCTCTTATGTTCATCACTGCTTTGAAATCATGGTACTTATATCCGCAACTAGATCTTGTTAATTTAATCCTATATAATAAAAGACTAATATGCAAATGGACCAAATGGCAGAATGACTGGTTGCTATGATGTACATTGACCAACAGGGGGCAGATGTTCAATGCAGGAGCTGCTTCCTGGGGGTTAGTGCGTTCCCACAGGGGGATCGCCTCTCAGCCAGAAGCCAGGTGAGTGCAGCCACAGTGGTGGGACCCTCTCCCACCTCCATGGCAGTTGGACATTCCCTGAGGGCTCCCAGACTGGAAGAGGATGCAGGCTGGGCTAAGAACCACCCCAGTGCACGAATTTTGTGCACCAGGCTTCTAGTGTGTTAATGAACATATTACTAAATCATATATGAAACATTATAGAATTGTATAGCAGTATATTTGGTTTCCTTTATAATCCATTGTGTTTTATTTTATATATTGAAAAATATTGCTATGAAAAGAAATCAATATTTCACTAAGCTGTCAAAGGGTCTGTGGCTAAGAAATGATCAGGAAACCCAGGCCTAGACACTTTAATTAATAACATATTTGAGCTCCTTATTGTAACTTGGATTTTCTATCTTCCTCCCTGCCATCATTCCCTCTCCCACACCATTAAATTATTGCTTGTTTTCTGGCTAATATACAGCAAAGAAGCACCCCTCTTCCAAATTATGCTTATAGGACTAACTGCCCTTCTTTACTCACTATCTTTTCTGGGCAACCCCAAAAATTGGATTTGGCCAGTTCTCATTTACTGACAATAGGGGGGTCTGATGAATGACATTAATATTTCTTAGTTTTCTACCACTCTAGTAATTCTCATAATTCAGCTGATTTCACTTTATAATCTATGTTAGTCCCTGAATATTGAGTAAATATTGAATCTCTGACTCTTCTGGTTTTTTTCAAGCATCTCAGCCCTTGGAATTGTAAAATAAGAAGCAGGTTTGGTTCTGTGCCCCGCAACACTTTTGTTTTATCAATGTTTCCCTTACCTCAACTTTTCTATACATTCTCTACCTCCTTCCCCTTCACACTCCAAGGCAGTTTCATTCCTTTTGGGCCATGTTTGTACTATGTGGAAACAGAATCTGATAGCCAATGAATTTATAATCATGAGCTGTGGGAGCACTATTCAGGTTGAAAGGGGCGACCATCCTAGTTGTATAATAAGTCTCTTATACCAGAGGTTTTGTCTCACTCTTTGCCTCAGCTCCACATAGATGCACCCATTTTCTCTACCTATGATCACTTTTAGCCTTCAGGACACTGACCTGACCTGGACAACTAGCATTTGGGTTTTGTGGCTTTGGAGGCAAGGCTTCTGTAGCAGTTACTAACACTCAGGGAACATATTTCATATAATATGCAATTTCCAATATCCAATATCCAGTTTCAGGGAACAGACAGTTACTCCATCTTCCATTTATAAAGTCCTGTGCCTGTAGTGAAGTATCCTTTAAATTCTTTTATAATGACTACTGGATGCTGCTATTTTTATAGATAATTTGCAGAGGATAAATGATTGACATTCTCTAATTCTTCCGTTCTCTGGTTAACAGTTCCATCAGTTTCCTAGGTAACTTCTCTCCTTAAAAGGAATGTTCTTCAAAGAATCTATTCATTGTGGTTTATAATGTCAAAATACCTTAAACTTTCAGTTCTTTTCAGGCCTTTACATACAAAATCAGGCATTAGAATTCTATAAAAATCTGAGGCAGACAACTCAGGATTAACTTAAGCCCTCCCTGACCCACTTCATATGTTGGCTTCTGCATTTTTTCCATTTTCACTTTGTATTTTGGTTCTACATTTCTGCTAACCCCTCAGACTTAGTGATCTATATTTTGGGTTCTATACCAACTTGCATCTTGGCTTCCTCAAGATTCTGCATTTGGAAGCTGCTCCTTGGCTCCATGCATTATAACTCTGGGCAACACTTTGGCTCCACCCACAGACCTTCACCCACAGTCCTTAGAAATCCTCTTCCCCTGCCTAACACAAATGCTGAGGTTATTACTTTCCAAGCCTTGAGAGTCAAATATTATGCATTCCGTCCTGTAGCATAGTAAAGCAACATCTGATGAGAATGGGACAAAAGTTGAACCAGCACACTGAACTACCACCATATTTGTGGAAAAGTAAGAATTAAGTTGCCATACTATTCTCAGGCCGCCTGTCAATATGCCCTTGGGCTGCTTCTGCTTCTGTTATGGTTTCTCACGTCCAATATAAGTATTAACACAGATAAAATATTTTTTTCCATTGTGGTTAAATATATATTATATAAAATTTGCCATTTTAACCATTTTGAGTGTACAGTTCAATGGCATTAATTACATTAACAATGTTGTGCAACCATCATCTCTTTCTAATTCTAAAATGTTTTCACCACCCCAAACAGAAATTGTATTGATTAAGCAATGCATCTCCATTCTTTTCTCCCTTCTATTCCTGAGCCATGGTAGCCTCTACTCTGTTTTCTGTCTCTATAAATTTGACTACTCAATATATTTCATATAAGTGGAATCTATATATATAAAAGGCTAATATGCTGTGTCTCTCCCTCCTTCTGACCAGTCACTATGATGTGCAATGACCACCAGGGGGAAGATGCTGAACACAGGAGCTGCCAAACTGCAGTGATTTGACAGTGGCAGTTCTTGGGTGATGCACCCTGAAACCAGAGAGGAGGGAGCTTGATTCCTCCCAGGGCCACATGATTCCACCTTTGCCTATGGGTTATGTTGTTGCTGGGGCTCTGTCGACCCAAATCTGGTTTACTGCACACTTGCATTTGTGTTCCACACCTTGTACTACAGCAACTTTGCAGAGTGCCCTCTTACACTCTGGGACCCCTTGGGGGATGTTGGAGAACTGATTTTGGCCCAATCCCTGCAGGCCAGGCCAAGGGACCCCCACCTGGCAGAGGGGACCCCCGCTCACTCGGCAGACACCTTTCAAGCCATGGTGCCATTCCAGGTATGGCCAGCTAGGGAGGTGGGCTCCAGGGTGTGTCTGGCCCATCTTACCCAGTCCTGCCCCACCGGCCACCTTTTAATTAATTTCCTTTCAATGTGCATGAATCTGTGCACTGGGTCATATAATACTTGTTCTTTGTGCCGGGCTTATTTCACTCAGCAAATTTTCAAACTTGGTTTATGTTGTGTCATGTATCAGTATTTCATTAATTTTTTATGGCTGAATAATATTCCATTGTGTAGATATACATTTGTTTATCCATTCATCTGTTGATACACACGTGGATTGTTTCTGCCTTTTGACTATTGTTGATAAAACACTAATGAAGGGGTTCAGAATAGGTCTCCCAAGACATGCCACTTTGGCATGTGGATCATTTTGAGCTGAAGGCAGTCAAGACCCTGCAGCCTCAAGAGAAACTTTTACCTCTCCCTTAAAGAATTTAAATTGGGAAACTTGTCTACAATAAGAGTTATTACCAGAAATAACTCTTTGTGATCTATCTATAGGACAGGGCAAACTTCTAATTACTGAATATCTGCTCCTCTTATCAGCCTGGGAATGATATTCCTCTCTACTAAAGCCCCAAGGCATTTTACTCATCCTTAGTTTAGAATGCCATATATATCTCATTTTTCCTTTCTGTCTCTGAACCTCTCCTGTATGTGGAATCTCTGACTCTCTCATGTATGTGAGGTTCCCAGACATATATATGTAATCAATTTCACTTATTTTCTCTTGTTAATCTGTTTCATGTCTATTTGATTATTAGACCAGCAAAAGGAACCTAGGAGGGTAGAGGGATGTTTCTTCTTCCCCACACTGGTATACAAATATGTGTTTGAGTCCCTACTTTCACATTTTTTTTAGGGGAGGAGGTATATACCCAGAAGTGAAATTGCATGGATCATATAGTAATTTTATGTTTAACTTTTTGTTGAACTGCCAAACTGTTTTCCATAGTGATAGCACCATTTTACATTCCCATAAGTAATGTCTGAGGTTTCTAATTTCTCCACATGCTCACCAACTTGTTATTTTCTGATTTAAAAAAATTATTAGAGCCATTCTAGTAGGAATGAAGTAATATTTCTTTATGATTTTTCTTTATGTTTCCCTAATGACTAATAATGTGGGGCATCTTTTCATGTGCTTATTGGACATTTGCATGTCTTCTTTGGTGAAATAGCTATACAAGTCTTTTGCCCATATAAAAATCAGATAGTTTGTCTTTTTAATAAATTAAGTAATTAATTAAATTGTTCAAAATATTACATATGTCTCTCTTTTCTCCCATTGACCTTCCCTTGGTCTTCCCTATACCCCAGCACATGCCTCACACCCCCAGTGTCTTGTGTCCATTGGTTATGCTTATATGCATGCATACAGGTTCTTTGGTTGATTTCTTACCCACCCCCCCAACACTCCCCAGCCTTTCTGCTGTAATTTAACAGTCTGTTCCATGCCTCTCTGCCTCTGTATCTATCTTTTTATTCATCAGATTATAATGCTCTTTATTATCCATAAATGAGTGATATCATGTGGTATTTTACTTGCACTGCTTGGCTTATTTCACTTAGCATAATGCTCTCCATTTCCATCCATGCTGCTGCAAATGGTAAGAATTTCTTTTTTACCGCAGAGTAGTATTCCATGATGTAGATGTACCATAGTTTTCTAATTCACTCATCTGCTGATGGGCATTTAGGCTGTTTCCAAATCTTACCTATTGTAAATTGTGCTGCTATGGATATAGGGGTGCATATATCCCTTCTGATTGGTGTTTCTGTTTTCTTGGGATATATTCCTAGAGTGCTATTACTGGGTTAAATGGCAGTTCCATTTTAAAATTTTTGAGGAAATGCCATACTGTTTTCCACAGTGGCTGCACCAATCATCATTCCCACCAGCAGTGCATGAGGGTTCCTTTTTCTCTCCATCCTCTCCAACACTTGCCATTTGTTGATTTGTTGATGATAGCCATTCTGACAGGTGTGAGATGGTATTGCATTGTCGGTTTGATTCGCAGCTCTCAGATGATTAGTGACTGAGCATGTTTTCATATGTCTCCTGGCTTCATGAATGTCCTTTTTCAATAAGTGTCTATTTAGGTCCTTTGCTCATTTTTTTTTGATTGGGTTGTTTATCTTTCTTTTGTTAAGTTGTATGAGTTCCCTGTAAATTTTGGAGATTAAACCCTATGGGAGGTAACATTGGAAAATATATTCTCCCATGCAGTGGGCTTTCTTGTTTTGTTGATAGTTTCTCTTGCTGTGCAGAAGCTTTTTATTTTGATGTAGACCCATTTGTTTATTTTTTCCCTAGTCTTTCTTGCCCTAGGATTTGTGTCTGTAAAGATATTGCTATGACATATGTCTGCAATTTTGCTACCTATGGACTCTTGTATAGGATTTTTATGGTTTCCTATCTTATGTTCAAGTCCTTTAACCATTTTGCGTTTGTTTTTGTGTATGGTGTAAGTTGGTGATCTAGTTTTTTGGAGAGTTCATTCTAGACCTTTGAAATATGCCATTGGTATTTTAATAGGGTGCACTGAATCTATAGATTGCTTTGGGTAATATGGACATTTTAATGAGGTTGATTGTACAAATCCATAAACATTGTATGTTCTTCCATTTGTTTATGTCTTCCTCTATGTCTTTTTGCAATGTCTTGTAGTTTTCTGAGTACAGGTCTTTTATATCTTTGGTTAAGTTTATTCCTAGGTATCTTAATTTTTTTGGTTGCAATGGTAAATGGGATTGCTTTTTTTTCCCTTTCACTTTCTATGACTTCATTGTTGATGTATAAAAAGGCCATAGATTTCTGGGCATTAATTTTGTATTCTGCTACATTGCTAAATTCTTTTATTAGGTTTAGTAGTTTTTTTTTATGGAGTCTTTGGGTTTTCTATGTATAGTATCATGTTATCTGTGAATAAGTACAGTTTTACTTCTTCTTTTCCAGTTTGGATGGCTTTTATTCCTTCTTCTTGTATGATAGCTATGGCTAGTATTTCTAATACTATGTCTAATAGGAGTGGTGAAAGTGGGCATCCTTGTCTTGTTCCTGTTCTTAGAGGAAATGAGTTTAGTTTTTGCCCATTGAGTATGATGTTGGCCGTAGGTTTTTTTATACAGGGCTTTTATTATGTTGAGGTATGACTTTCTGTTCCCACTTTTCTGAGAGTTTTTATGAAGAAAGGGTTTTGGCTTTTGTGAAATGCTTTTTCTGCATCAATTTATATGATTATGTGATTTTTATCTCTCAGTTTGTTTATGTGATATATCACATTTATTGATTTGCATATATTGTACCATCATTGCATCCCCAAAATAATTCCCATTTGGTCATGGTGTATGATCTTTCTAATGTATTGCTGAATCTAATTTACTAGAATTATTTTGAGGATTTTATCATCTATGTTCATCAAGGATATTGGCCTATAGTTCTCTTTATTTGTGGTGTCTTTATCTGGTTTGGGGATTAGGGTAATGCTGGCTTCATAGAAAGAGCTTGGAAGTGTGCCTTCCTCTTGAATTTTTTGGAATAGTCTGAGGAGGATAGGTTTTAGTTCTTGTTTGAATGCTTGGTAGAATGCCCCTGTAAAGCCATCTGCATCAGAGCTTTTGTTTGCTGGAAGATTTTTTGATCACTGTTTCAATTTATTTGGTAGTTATCAGCCTATTCAAGTTATTTTTATTCCGTTTGATTGAATTTTATGTTTTCTAGGCATATGTCCATTTCATCTAGGTTGTCCATTTTGTTGGAATAGAGTTGTTCATGGTATTTTTTCATATTCCTTTGTATTTCTGTGGGATTGGTTATAATTTTATCTTTTTCATTTCTGATTTTGTTTATTTGGATCCTCTATCTTTGATTCTTGGTGAGCTTGGCTGGAGGTTCATCAATCTTGTTTCTGATTTCAAAGAACCAGCTCTTGGTTTTGCTGATCTTATGTATTAGTTTTTGTTTCTTTGTTTTGTTTTTGGTTTCTATTTCATTTATGTCCTATGTGATCTTTATTATTTCCTTCCTTTTGCTTATACTGGGCTTTTTTTGTTGCTCTCTTTCTGACTCTTCTGAGTTGTAGGGTTAGGTAATTTATTACCATTGTTTTTTATTTTTTTGCTGTAGGCTTGTAGAGCTATAAACTTCCCTCTCAAGACTGCTTTTGCAGGGAGAATCCAAGATGGCAGCATAGGTAAACACCTACTCTGCTACCTCGCACAACAATTTGAAAACTACAACTAAAAGACAGAATGGACATCATCCAGAACCATAGGAAAGCTGGCTGAGTGGAAGTTCTACAGCTAGAAGGAAAGAGAGAGGCTCACAGAAACCCAGAGGAGCTGCAAAAAGCTGAGGTACGGAGACGCGCACGCTGAGAGAGTGGGTGCCAGAGTACCTGGCTGGCTTTCTCTGGTGGGAGGGAAACGGAGACTCCAAACGGCATTGAACCTCTTATCTTACGACACTAAACCACAGATCCAGCCGAAACTCATAAGGGGTGAGTTTGGACTGTGAAAAGGGAGAAGTACACGGAAATTTAGGGGAGTCGCAAAAGATAAGAAGTCGGGTCGCGCAATGCACTGCGTGGAGGACAGATTGCTGATTGTGCCGCTGGCTTTCCAGAGTGGGCGGGAGACAGACCCTCCCAACTGTGCCACTTCTGACTCCACTAAGCCCCTGTTTCGAGCAAAACCCTGGAGACCTAGAGTCGTGCGGTCCTGGTGCACAGGGGAGGTGGAAAGGCAGCGGACTAGAGGCACTGTGGGTGTGCGCGCACAAGGACCGCTCCAGCAATTACCCAGTCACGTGAGACTCAGGGGCCATGGAGGGTGGGGCCGATTGCAAGGCAAGGCGGTCCCTTAAGCATTGAGACTCCACCTATCCCAACCTCAACAGAGTCTTTTTCGGTTTTGCAAGTCTGGTATCATAAGGCTGAATTCAACACAGAAGTTTCCCCAGCATAGTGAAAATGCCGAGACAAGGGAAGGGATCACAAACAAAAGAAATGGGGGAAAAAAAACGACTGAATATAGAGTTCAAAACCACGCTTATAAGGTTTTTCAAGAATATTCGAGAAAAGTTGGATAAAGTTAGCGAGAGCCAAGAGGAGATGAAAAAGGACCAACTGGAGATGCAAAAGAGCCGACTAGAGATGGAAAAGGTCCAACTAGAGATGAAACAGGACCAATTAGAAATTAAACATACACTGACTGAAATAAAAAATATTATACAGAGTGCTAACAGCACACTAGAAGAAGGCAAGAATTAAGTCAAAAATTTGAAATATAAAGAAGCATAAAACACTCAACTGGAAAAGCAAGAAGAGAAAAGAATCCAAAAATGTGAACATAATGTAAGGATCCTCTGGGACAGCTTCAAGCGTACCAATATCAGAATTGTGGGGGTGCCAGAAGAAGAGAGAGAGCAACATATAAAAGGAATCCAAAGTGGACCACACCAAGACACATCATAATTAAAATACCAAGAGCAAAAGACAAAGAGAGAATATTAAAAGCAGCAAGAGAAAAACAGTTCATTACCTACAAGGGAGCACCCATACGACTGTCAGCTGATTTCTCAACAGAAATGAGGCAGGCCAGATGGGAGTGGCAAGAAATATTCAATGTGATGAATAGCAAGAACCTACAACCAAGAATAATCTATCCAGCAAAGCTAACATTCAGAATTGAAGGGCAGATAAAGACCTTCACAGAGAAGAAAAAGCTAAAGGAGTTCATCAACTCCAAACCAGTATTATATGAAATGCTGAAAGGTACTCTTTTAGAAGAGGAAGAAGAAAAAGGTAAAAGCCAAAAAATTATGAACAATAAATACATATCTATCAACAAGTGAATCTAAAAATTAAGTGAATTAAAAATTTGATCAACAGAATAAACTGGTGAATATAATAGAATCAGGAGCACAGAAAGGGAGTGGACTGATAATTCTCAGGGGGAAAGGGGTGAGGGGTGTACAGCGAGAGACTGGACAAAAATCATACACCTATGGATGAGATCAATGGGAGGGAGGTAAGGGCAGAGGGAAGGGTGGGAGCTGGGTGGAGGGGTGCTATGGAGGGGGAAAAAGAGAAACAAATGTAATAATCTGAATAATAAAGATTTAATTAAAAAAAATTCTGGCCTGTTAGTAACAAAAAAAAAAAAAAAGAAAAACAGAAAGATTGCTTTTGCTGTGTCCCATATATTTTGGATTGTTGTGTTTTCCTTGTTGTTTGTTGCCATGATGCTTTTTATTTCTTCTTTGATCTTTCTGGTAACCAAGTCATTGTTTAATAGTATGCTATTTAGTCTCCAGGTGTTTGATTTTTTTTATTGTAGTTCATTTCTAGTTTTATGCCATTGTGATTTGAGAAGATGCTTGATATGGTTTCTATCTTCTTGAATTTGAAGAGACTTTGCCTGTGACCCAAGATATGGTCTATCTCTTAAAAGGACTCATGTTCACTTGAGAAGAATGTATATTCTGTGGCTTGGGTGGTGAAATGTTCTGAAGATGTCAATTAATTCCATCTGGTCTAGTTAGTCATTTAGTATTGATATTTCTTTGCTGAGTTTTTGTTTAGAGGATTTGCCCAATGGTGACAGTGGGGTATTAAAGTCTCCTACTATGATTGTGTTGCTGTCAGTCTCTTCCTTGATATCATCCAGAAGTGTTTAAATGTATTTGCACATTCCTGTATTGGGTGCATGTATGTTTCCCAGAGTTATTTCTTCCTGTTGGATTTCTCTCTTTAGTATTATGAGGTGGCCTTCCTTATCACTTGTTATGTCCTTCACTTTGAGATCTAATTTGTCAGATATAAGTATTGATACCCCAGCTTTTTTTTTCATTTCCATTTGCATGAAAAACCTTTTTTCATCCCTTCACTATCAGTCGGTATGAGTCCTTTTTTTTTCTGAGGTGGGTCTCCTGTAGACAGCAGATATATGGTTCATGTTTTCTTATCTGTTCAGCTACCCTATATCTTTTAATTGGCACATTTAATCCATTTACATTTAAAATTATTTATGGTAGGTACTTGTTTGTTGCAATTTTTATTCTTTACTCTTGTGTTCTTCCTTTGTTTCCTCATTCTTCTTTTTACACCAGACCCTTTAGCATTTTTGTGTTGCTGGTTTGGTGGTGATAAACACCCTTAATCCTTTTTTGTCTGTGAAGCTCCTGATTTCACTTTCAATTTTGATTGATAGCCTTGCTGGGTACAGTATTATTGGATCCAGACCATTCCTTTTCATGAATTTGTGTATTTTTTTCCATTCCCTTCTTGCCTGATGTGTTTCTGCTGAGAAATAAGTTGCTAGTCTGATGGGGAGTTCTTTGTAAGTAACTTTATATCTCTCTCTGGCTGCTTTTAAAATTCTAACTTTGTCATTGTTGTTTGGCATCGGTCTTTTTTCTTTCATTTTGCTTGGGACTCTGTGAGCTTTTTGGATTTGTGTGAGTTTTTCCTTCCCTATACCAAGAAAGATTTCTATCATTATTTCTTCAAACTGGTTTTCTATTCCTTGCTCATTTTCCTCTCCTTCTGGCATTCCTATTGTTTGGATGTTGTTTCCTTTGTGTTGTCCCAACGTTCCCTTGGATTCTCCTGTTTTTTAAGATTTTTTACTAGATGCTGCTCTGCTTGGGTATTTTTTTCTACCTTGTCTTCTAGTTCACTGATGTGATTCTCTGCTTCTTCCAGTCTACTGTTGATGCTTTCTATTGAGTTCTTTACAACGGCAATCTCATTTTTTTTCCTTCGTGGTTCTTCTTCATTTCCTCTTGGTTGTTACACATATTGTCGAATTTGTCTTCCATTCTTTTTATCCATCTTAAGATCATTTCTCTGAATTCTTTCTCTGACAGGTTGCTTGCCTTCATTTCGTTTACTTCCTTCTCTGATGATGCCTCTTTTTCTTTCTTTTTTTCTTCCTTCCTTCCTTCCTTCCTTCCTTCCTTCCTTCCTTCCTTCCTTCCTTTCTCTCTCTCTCTCTCTCTCTCTCTCTCTCTCTCTCTCTCTCTCTCTCTATCTCTCTCTCTCTTCTTCCTTTATTTTTTATTTTTTATTGTGTGACATGTATATATATATTCTCATTATCCCCCCCCCGCCAGGCCTACCCCAACCCCCCAGTGTCTTGTGTTCATTGGTTATGCTTATATGCATGCATACAAGTCCTTTGCTTGATCCCTTATCTACCCAACCTCTCCTTAATCTTCCTGCTGTAATTTGACAGTCTGTTTGATCCTTTACTGCCTCTCTATCTATATTTTTGTTCATCAGTTTATAATGTTCTTTTTTAATTTTTATTAATTT
>JAAGEH010000015.1:30606849-30617067 GCA_011751065.1 Lasiurus cinereus | reverse complement strand
TGCCCCCCTCCCTCCCAGGCATACTCCAACCCCCCCATGTCTATGTTCATTGGTTATGCTTATATGCATGCATACAAGTCCTTTGATTGATCTCTTATCTACCTCACCTAACTTTAATCTTCCTTCTGTAATTTCACAGTCTGTTTGAAGCTTTACTGTCTCTGTATCTATCCTTTTGTTCATCAGTTTATAATGTTCTTTATTATCCACCAATGAGTGCGATCATGTGATGCTTCTCCTTCATTGACTGGCTTATTTCATTAAGCATAAGGCTCTCCAGTTCCAACCAAGTTGCTGCAAATGGTAAGAATTCCTTCTTTTTAATGGCAGCATAGAATTCCATTGGGTAGATGTACCACAGTTTTCTGATCCACTCATCTGCTGACGGGCATCTAGGCTGTTTCCAAATTGTAGCTATTGTAAATTGTGCTGCTATGAACATAGGGGTGCACAAATCCTTTCTGATTGGTGTTTCTACTTTCTTAAGATATATTCCTAAGACTGGGATTGCTGGGTCAAATGGGAGAACCATTTTTAGTTTTTTGAGGAAACTCCATACTGTTCGCTACAGTGGCTACACTAGTCGGCATTCCAACCAACAGTGCACAAGGGTTCCTTTTTCTTCACATCCTCGCCAACACTTGTTGTTTGTTGATTTGTTGATGATTGCCATTCTTACAGGTATGAGATGGTATCGCAATGTCGTTTAGATTTGCATCTCTCAGATAATTAGTGACTTTGAGAATGTTTTCCTGTGTGTCTTGACCTTCCTTCTATCTTCTTTAGAAAAGTTTCCATTTAAGTCTGTTACTCATTTTTAATTGGATCATTTATCTTCCTTTTATTAAGTTGTATAAGTTGGCTGTAGATTTTGGAGATGAAACCTTTATCAGTGATAACATTTGCAAATATGTTATCCCATACAGTGGTCTTTCTTGTTGTTTTTTTGATCTTTCTTTTGCCATGCAACATTTTTTATTTTGATGTAGTCCCATTTGTTTATTTTTTCTTTAGCTTCCATTGCCCTTGAAGCAGTATCATTGAAGATGTTCTTTAGGCCTATGTCTGAGATTGTGCTGCCTATCGATTCCTCTAGTATTTTTATAGTTTCCCATCTAATGTTTTAGTCCTGTATCCATTTTGAGTTTATTTTTGTATTTGGTGTAAGTTGGTGGTCCAGTTTCACTTTTTCTGCATGTATCTGTCCAATTTTCCCAGCACCATTTATTGAAGAGACTGTCTTGGCTCCATTGTATGTTCATGCCTCCTTTGTCAAATATTATTTGAGCATAGTGGTTTGGGTGCATATCTGGATTCTCTATTCTATTCCATTGGTCTATATGTCTGTTCTGGTGCCAGTAACAGGCTGTTTTGAGAACAGTTGCTTTGTAATATAGCTTGAAATCTGGTATTGAGGTCCCAACTACTTTATTCTTCTTTCTCAGAATTGCTATGGCTATTCGTGTTTTTTTTTTTTTGTTCCAGAGGAATCTTTCAAGAGTTCTTTCTAGGTCTGTGAAATACGTAGTTGGTATTTTAATGGGTAGTGCATTGAATCTATAGATTGCTTTGGGTAGTATGGACATTATAATGATGTTGATTCTCCCAGTCCATGAGCATGGTAGCTCTTCCATCTGATTTACATCTTCCTGTATCTCTTTTTTCAGTGTCCTGTAGTTTTCTACATATAGGTCTTTTACCTCCTTAGTTAGGTTTATTCCTATTTATCTTAATTTTTTTTGGTGTGATGGTAAATGGGATTGCTTTATTAGTCTCTTTCTGTAATTTCACTATTAGTGTATGGAAATGCCACAGATTTCTTGGCATTAATTTTGTATCCTGCTACATTGCCAAATTCATTTATTAAGTCTCCTAGTTTTTGAATGGAGTCCTTTCGGTTTTTTATTGTCAGTATCATATCATCTGCAAATAAGGACAGCTTTACTTCTTCTTTTCCAATTTGGATGCCTTTTATTTCTTATTCTTGTCTAATTGCAATGGCTAATACTTCCAGTATTATGTCGAACAGGAGAGGTGAGAGTGGGCATCCCTGTCCTGTTCCTGTTCTTAGGGGAAATGGTTTTAGTTTTTGCCTATTGAGTATGACGCTAGCTGTGGGTTTCTCATATATGGTTTTTATGATGTTGAGGTATAATCCTTCTATTCCCGCCTTGCTGAGAGCTTTTATCAGGAAGGGGTGTTGGATTTTGTAAAATGCTTTTTCTGCATCAATTGATATGACTATGTGATTTTTATCTCTCAATTTGTTTATGTGATGTATCACGTTTATTGATTTGCATATATTGTACCATCCTTGCATTCCCAGGATGAATTCTACTTGGTCCTGGTGTATGATCTCTCTGATATGCTGCTGGATCCGATATGCTAGAATTTTGTTGAGGGTTTTGGCATCCATGTTCATGAGAGATATTGGCCTATAATCCTCTTTCATTGTGTTGTCTTTTTCTGGTTTTGGTATTAGGGTGATGCTGGCATCATAGAAGGTGTTTGGAAGTGTTACTTCTTCTTGAATAGTTTTGAATAGTCTGAGGAGGATAGGTTTTAATTCTTCCTTGAATGTTTGGTAAAACTCTCCTAGGTAGGCATCTGGCTTCGGGCTCTTGTTTGCTGGAAATTTTTTGATGCCTGCTTCAATTTCTTCCACAGTTATTAGAATATTGAGCTATTTTAATCTTCCCGATTGAGTTTTGTAAGGTTATATTTTTCTAGGAATATGTCAATTACTTGCAGGTTGTCCAATTTGTTGGAATAGAGTTGTTCATAGTATTTTTTAACAATCCCTTGTGTTTCGGCAGCATCTGTTGTTATTTCTCCTCTTTCATTTCTGATTTTGTTTATTTGGGTCTTCTCTCTTTGCTTCTTGTTGATTCTGGCTAGAGGTCCATCAATTTTGTTTATCCTTTCAAAGAACCAGCTCTTTGTTTTGTTGATCTTTTGAATTGTTTCTTTGGCCTTCATGTTGTTAATCTTATCCCTGATCTTTACTATTTCCTTCCTTCGGCTTACACTGGGCTTTTCTTGTTGCTCTCTTTCTAGCTCTTTGACTTGTAGGGTTAGGTAATTTATTACCATTGTTTCCTGTTTTTTTTTGTGTTTTTTTCTTCAGTAGGCTTGTAGGGCTATAAACTTCCCTCTCAAGAATGCTTTCAGTGTGTCCCATAAATTTTGTATTGTTTTGTTGTCATTGTCATTTGTGGCCATGATGTTTTTTATTTCTTCCTTGATCTTTCTGGTTCCCCAGTCATTGTTTAATAGCCTGCCGTTTAGTCTTCATGTGTATAATTTCTTTGTATTGTTTTCATTTTAGTTGATTTCCAGTTTTATGCCAATGTCATCGGAGAAAATGCTTGACATGATTTCTACCTTTTTAAAAAAATTAAATCTTTATTATTCAGATTATTACATTTGTTTCTCTTTTTTCCCCTCCATAGCAACCCTTCACCCAGCTCCCACCCTCCCTCTACCCTCACCTCCCTCCCATTGACCTCATCCATAGGTGTATGATTTTTGGCCAGTCTCTCCCTGTATATCCCTCACCCCCTTCCCCTTGAGAATTATCAGTCCACTCCCTTTCTGTGCTCCTGATTCTATTATATTCACCAGTTTATTCTGTTGATCAAATTTTTAATTCACTTAATTTTTAGATTCACTTGTTGATAGATATATATTTGTTGTTCATAATTTTTTGGCTTTTACCTTTTTCTTCTTCCTCTTCTAAAAGAGTACCTTTCAGCATTTCATATAATACTGGTTTGGAGTTGATGAACTCCTTTAGCTTTTTCTTCTCTGTGAAGTTCTTTATCTGCCCTTCCATTCTGAATGATAGCTTTGCTGGATAGATTATTCTTGGTTGTAGGTTCTTGCTATTCATCACATTGAATATTTCTTGCCACTCCCGTCTGGCCTGCATAGATTCTGTTGAGAAATCAGCTGACAGTCGTATGGGTGCTCCCTTGTAGGTAATCAATTGTTTTTCTCTTGCTGCTTTTAATATTCTCTCTTTGTCTTTTGCTCTTGGTATTTTAATTATGATGTGTCTTGGTGTGGTCCTCTTTGGATTCCTTTTATATGGGGTTCTGTGTTCTTCCTGGACTTGTAAGTCTATTTCTTTTACCAGATGTGGGAAGTTTTCAGTCATTATTTCTTTAAATAGGTTTTCAGTATCTTGCTCTCTCTCTTCTTCTGGCACCCCCACAATTCTGATGTTGGTACGCTTGAAGCTGTCCCAGAGTCTCCTTACAATATCTTCACACTTTTGGATTCTTTTCTCTTCTTGCTTTTCCTGTTGAATGTTTTCTGATTTTTATATTTCAAATTTTTGACTTGATTCTTACCGTTCTCTAGTCTGCTGTTAGTACTCTGTTTAATATTTTTTATTTCAGTCAGTGTATGTTTAATTTCTAGTTGGTCCTTTTTCATCTCTAGTTGGACCTTTTCTATCTCTAGTTAGCTCTTTTGCATCTTTAGTTGGTCCTTTTTTATCTCCTCTTGGCTCTTGCTAACTTTATACAAGTTTTCTAGCATATTCTTGAAAAACCTTACAAGCGTGGTTTTGAACTCTATATCCAGTCATTTGTTTTCCTCCATTTCTTTTTTTTGTGATCTCTTTCCTTGTCTCAGCATTTTCACTATGCTGCGAGAACATCTGTGTTGGATTCAGCCTTATCATACCAGACTTGCAACTCCTAAGAAGCCCCTTTGTTGAGCTTGGGATTAGTGGAGTCTCAGGGCTTAAGGGACCGCCTTGCCTACAGTCGGCTCTGCCCTCCATGGCCCCCGAGTCTCAGGTGACTGGGTAATCCCTGGAGCGTTCTTTGTGCGCACACACCCACAGTGCCTCTAGACCACTGCCCCTCCAACTCCCGTGCGCTCCAGGACTACACGTTTCTAGGTCCTCAGGGTTTCACCCGAAATAGGTGCTTAGTGGAGTCAGAAGTGGCATAGTTGGGCGGGTCTGTCTCTCGCCTGCTAGTGAAAGCCAGCGGCACAATCAGCAGTCTGTCCTCTGCACAGTGCCCTGGGCACCACCAGATCTCTGATCTTTTGTGACTCCCCTAAATTTCCATGCACCTCTCCATTTTCACAGTCCAAACTCCCTCCATATGAGTTTCGGCTGGATCTGGGGTTTAGTGTTGTAAGATAAGGGGTTCAATGCCTTTGATAGTCTCCGTTTCCCTCCTGCCAGAGACAACCAGCCAGGTTCTCTGGCACACGCTCTCTCCCCGCGTGTGCGATTCACCATACCTCAGCTTTTTGCAGCTCCTCTGTGTCTCTATGAGCCCCTCTCTTTCCCTCTCGTTGTAGAATTTCCACTCAGCTAGCTTTCCTGTGGTTCCGGATGATGTCCGTTCTGTATTTGAAGTTGTTGTGCTAGGCAGCAGTGTAGGTGTTTACCTATGCCGCCATCTTGGATTTTCTCTATCTTCTTGAATTTGAAGATACTTTTCCTATCACCCAACATATGGTTTATCTTTGGAAATGACCCATGTGCACTGGAGAAGAATGTATATTCTGTTGCTTTGGTGTGAAATGTTCTAAAGATGTCAATTAATTTCATCTCGTTTAGTGAGTCATTTAGGATTGATGTTTCTTTCCTGATTTTTTGTTTAGAGGATTTGTCCAATGGTGACAGAGGGGTATTAAAGTTTCCTACTATGACTGTATTGCTGTAAATCTCTCCCTTGATATCCTCCAGGAGTTTTTTTTTTAATGTATTTAGTGTTCCTTTAATGGGTGCATATATATTTACTACAGTTATTTCTTCTTGTTGGACTGCTCCCTTTAGTATTATGAAGGGGTCTTTCTTATCTCTTGTTATGTCCTTCCATTTGAGATCTAATTTGTCATATATAAGTATTGCAACCCCACCTTTTTTTTCATTTCCATTTGCCCGAAACACCATCTTTCTTTAATTCACCCTCAGTCTGTGTGCCTCTCTCTTTCTGAAGTGGGTTTCTTGTAGACAGCAAGACATACAGTTCATGTTTTCTTATCCAATTCATTACCTTATATCTTTTGATTGGAGTATTTCAATAAAAATAACCGCTATTATGCAATTTTTTGTTTTGTTTTGTGTTATCCCAAAGTTCCCTTAGGTTCTCCTCTTGTTTTCTAATTTTTTTTTTCTAGAAGCTGATGTACTTGGGTATTTTTTTCTACCTTGTCTTCTAGTTCACTGATGTGGTCCCCTGCTTTTTTTTTTTACATGTAGACAGCTACATGTAAAATTATTAATGATAGGTACTTATTTGTTGCCATTTTTATTCTTTACCACTGTGTTCCTTCTCCGCTTCCCATTTCATTTTTTACAGCAGACCCTTTAACATTTCTTGAATTGGTGACTTGGTGGTAATAAATTCCTTTAGTCCTTTTTTGTCTGTGAAGTTCGTGATTCACCTTCAGTTTTGATTGAAATCCTTGCTGGGGTACCGTATTCTTGGCTTCAGACCCTTCTTTTGCATGACTTTTTTATTTCATCCTATTTCTTCTGGCTGGATGAGTTTCTGTTGAGAAATCAGTTTTTAGTCTGATGGGGGTTCCTTTGTAGGTAACTTTCTGTCTTTCTCTGCCCACTTTTAAGATTCTTACTTTGTCATTGGTGTTTGCTAATTTAATTATAATGTGCCTTGGTGTCAGTCTTTTGGGGTTTATTTTGCTTGGTGTTGATCTTTTGAAACTCTGTGAGCTTCTTGGGTTTGTGTGGGTTTTTCTTTACCGTTTTATGTCATTATTTCTTCAAACAGGTTTTCTTTTTCTTGCTCAGTTTCCATTCTTTCTGCAACCGCTATTATGCAATTTTTTGTTTTGTTTTGTGTTATCCCAAAGTTCCCTTAGGTTCTCCTCTTGTTTTCTAATTTTTTTTTCTAGAAGCTGATATACTTGGGTATTTTTTCCTACCTTGTCTTCCAGTTCACTGATGTGGTCCCCTGCTTTTTTTTTTTTTTGTCTACCTTTGATGATTTCTATTGAGTTCTTTTTAGCAGCAATGTCATTTTTTAATTCTTCTTGATTCTTTTAATTTCCTCTTGGTTCTTACTCATATTGTTAACTTTTTCTTCTATTCTTTTCATACATCTTATGACCATTTCTCTGTACTCTTTCTCTGGCAGGTTGTTTTCTTCTATTTCATTTACTTCCTTTTTTGGTGATGCCTGCTTTTCATTCATATGTGGGCTGTTTCTTTGTCTTCCCATGGTCTTTTTTTCTCCAGGGGTCTGGTTATGTAGTTCTCTCTCTTTTCCTTGTGGCATGTGGAGCTCCTCTGAATCCAAGTGTTTGTGCCTATTGCAGAGCAGTGTTCTGGGTCCCCCCACTGTTCAGTGATTGCTGCAGCTGTAGCTTCACAGGCTGTTCCGTGGGAGCCACAGCTATAGCTTTTCAGGCTGCCGTAAACATCCACTTTTTCCTGCAAGATCCATACTATCTTTTTAGTACAGTTAAAAAGAGTGGTAGCAGAGTGTAAAGGTTTGGAGATTGGATATTTAATTTAATTTTAATTTTAAAAAATATTGATTTCAGACAGGAGAGGGAGAGAAATATAGAAACATTGATGATGAGAGAGACTCATGATCACCTGCCTCCTGCATGTTCTTACAGGGGATTGAGCTGCAACCCAGGCATGTGCCCCTACTGAGAATCCAACTATGACCTCCTGGTTCATAGGTCCACGCTCAACTACTGAACCATGACATCCAGGTTTAGAGGTTGGACTTTAAAGTCAAATGCATCTGAATTCATAACCTGGCTCCTCCAATTGCTTGCATAACTGATGGAAAATTTTAAACCTCAGTTTTTAATCTGTAAATCAGGAGTAATAATAGTAGCTACTTTGTAAGATTACTGTGGAAAATCCAATAATAAAATGCATGTGAAGTAATTAACATGATGGCTAGCACATAGTAAGTGCTAAATATATATTAACTAGTAGAATAAGAGGATGTATGTGTATGTGGGCATGCATAAGAAAAAATTTAAGGATAGTAGATTCGACTTTGGGTGGTGGGCACACAATGTAATATACAGATCATGTATCATATAAATGTACACTTAACACCTATATGATCATGTTAACCAATGTCACCCCAATAAATTAAAGCAATATATATGATGACAAAAAGGAGAAGCAGAAAATATTTTCATTATATAAAAATTGCTATAATTTTTCTGCAAGATTTGATGGGAAAACCAGTATACTATGGGTTATATACATTATATTTGCAGAAAATGGTAAATTTTACACATGGGGCATTATTTTTGTGGGAAGGCCAGGTGGCAACTATAGTTAGAGCTCCTGGGTAGCAGGATTGAGTATAAGGCCTCGTATTTGTGGTGAGGGAGGGATCCAAGAAGAAAAAGGTGTGAAAACTTTATAGTGGGTAAAAGCACTACTATTGGAAGAATACAAACCAGGTTTCAGATCCTGGCTCTTCTTTCACAGGCTCTGTGATGATATTGAGTAAAGTAATTTAACTCCTTTCAGCTGATGTATCCTTCTCTGCAAAACTGAAATTCGTACACAGAAGGGGAGCATGTGTTCCTTAGCCCACCCTGCACCCACTCTAATATGGGATCCCTCTCACAATCCAGGACTGATGGCTCCCAACTACTTGCCTGCCTGCTTGCCTTATTGCCTGTAACTACTTCTGCCTGCCAGCCTGATTACCCTTAACTGCCCTCCCCTGCCAGCCTGGTCACCCCTAACTGCACTACCCTGCTGGCCTGGTCACCCCTAACTGCCCTCACTTGTCAGCCTGGTCTGCCCCAACTTCCCTTCCCTGCATGCCTGGTGACCCCTAACTTCCCTCCCCTGCTGGTATGTTAACCCCTACTGCTGTCCCCTGCATGCCTGGTCCCTTGCAACTGCCCTTCCCTGCTGGCCTGGTCAACCCTAACTGCTCTCTCCTGAAGACATGGTTGCCTCTAACTGCACTCCCATGCAGACCTGGTCCCCTCCAACTTCTCTCCCCTGCAGGCCTGGTCATTCCCAACTGCCTTCCCCTGCTGGCCTGGTCAACCCTAGTTGCTCTTCCCTACAGGGCTGGTCCTCCCAACTACCCTCCCCTGCAGGCCTGGTCCCACCCAACTGCCCTCACTTGAAGGCCTGTTCCTCCCAATTACCCTCCCCTGCAGGCCTGGTCCCCCCCAACTGCCCTCACTTTAAGGCCTGTCCCTACCAACTACCCTCCCGTGCTGGCGTGATTACCCACAATTGGCCTCCTCTGATGGCCATCTTGAGTTCACATGGGGGCAGCCATCTTTGACCAACCAGTGTGTTGGAGTGATGGTCAATTTGCATATTACTCTTTTATTAGATAATTAAGATGTGGATGAAATAACCCATGTAAATGGCCCAGAACATTCCCTGTCACATAGCTCAATCAATGGTAGCTACTCTTTCTACCTAACAGTTGTGATTTGGTGGCAGTTATAAGTCTTTAAGTCAGGGGGACTTTTGGTGTTAGATGTGGCTTTGGGAAAATTTGCCTTTCTTTTTATTTTAATCTTTTTAAAAAAAATTTTATTAATTTTTTATACATATCTCCCCATTGCCCACCCTCCCTCCCAGGCATACCCCAAGCCCCCAGTGTCTATGTTCATTGGTTATGCTTATATGCATGCATACAAGTCCTTTGATTGATCTCTTATCTACTTCACCTAACTTTAATCTTCCTGCTGTAATTTCACAGTCTGTTTGAAGCTTTACTGTCTCTGTATCTATCATTTTGTTTATCAGTTTATAATGTCCTTTATTATCCCCCAGTGAGTGCAATCATGTGATGCTTCTCCTATATTGACTGGCATATTTCACTAAGCATAAGGCTCTCCAGTTCCAACCAGGTTGCTGCAAATGGTAAGAATTCCTTCTTTTTAATGGCAGCATAGAATTCCATTGTGTAGATGTACCACAGTTTTCTGATCCACTCATCTGCTGACGGGCACCTAGGCTGTTTCCAAATTGTACCTATAGTAAATTCTGCTGCTATGAACATAGGGGTGCATAGATCCTTTCTGATTGGTGTTTGTAATTTCTTAGGATAAATTCCTAAGAGTGGGATTACAGGTTCAAATGGGGGATCTATTTTTAGTTTTTTGAGGAAACTCCATACTGTTCTCCACAGTGGCTGCACCAGTCTGCATTCCCACCAACAGTGCACAAGGGTTCCTTTTTCTCCGCATCCTCGCCAACACTTGTCGTTT
>JAAGEH010000015.1:30547303-30596849 GCA_011751065.1 Lasiurus cinereus | reverse complement strand
GACTTCGCCCGAATCTGGGGCTTTGTGGAGTTAGAAGTGATGCAGTTGGGATGCTCTGTCTCCCGCCCTCTTGTGAAAGCC
The DNA here is from genome assembly GCA_011751065.1 of Lasiurus cinereus. NCBI lineage: Eukaryota > Metazoa > Chordata > Mammalia > Chiroptera > Vespertilionidae > Lasiurus > Lasiurus cinereus. The sequence goes on along the minus strand of JAAGEH010000015.1, from coordinate 30,596,768 downwards.
AGCGGCACAATCAGCAGTTGGTCTTCTGTGTGTAGTGCTGTACACGCCACCCGACTTCTGCCTTCCTGCAACTCCCCCAAATTTCCATGCACTTCTCCCTTTCACAGTCCAAACTCCCCCCATATGAGTTTCGGCTGGACCTGGGGTTTAGTGTCATAGGATAAGGGGTTCAATGCCATTGGAAGTCTCTGTTTCCCTCCTGCCAGAGAAAGCTAGCCAGGTACTCCAGCACCCACTCTCTCTACGCTTGCCTCTCTGTACCTCAGCTTTTTGCAGCTCCTCTCGGTCTCTGTGAGCCCCTCTCTTTGCTTCTAGTTGTAGAATTTCCACTCAGCCAGCTTTCCTGTGGTTCTAGATGATATCCTTTCTGTCTTTTAGTTGTAGTTTTGAAATTGTTGTGCGAGGCAGCAGTGTAGGTGTTTACCTATGCCACCATCTTGGTTCCTCCTCCCTGCAGCTTTTAATATTCTCTCTTTGTCTTTTGCTCTTGGCATTTTAATTATGATGTGTCTTGGTATAGTACTCTTTGGATTCCTTTTATATGGGGTTTGTGTTATTCCTGGACTTGTAAGTCTATTTTTTTTTTTACCAGATGGGGGAAGTTTTCAGTCATTATTTATTCAAATAGGTTTTCAGTATCTTGCACTCTCTCTTCTTCTGGAACCCTCAAAATTCTGATGGTGGTACGCCTGAAGTTGTCTCAGAGGGTCCTTACACTATCTTCATATATTTGAATTGTTTTTTCTTTTTGATTTTCTGGTTGAGTGTTTTTTGCTTCTTTGTATTTCAAATCTTTGACTTGATTCTTGTGATCCTCTATTCTGCTGTTAGGTCTCTGTATAATATTTTTTATTTCAGTCAGTGTATGCTTAATTTCTTGTTGGTCCTTTTTCATATCCTGAAGGGTCTCACTAAATTTATTGGCCTTTTTAGAAAATTATTGAAAAACCTTATAACCGTGGTTTTGAGCTCTATATCCAGTCATTTGTGTTCCTCCATTTCTTTCATTTTTCATCTGTTTCTTTGTCTCCACATTTTTGCAACTTCCCTGCATTGATAGAGTGTCTTTTTGTGCTAGATGTCCTATAGGGCCCAATGGCTCAGCCTCCCCAGTTACCTGAAGTGGACACTCTTGGTGTACCCCTTTGTGTCTGTGTGCACAGTCTTGTTGTAGTTAAGCCCTGATTGTTATTGTTATCACTGGGAGGAATTGACCTCCAGGCTAATTGGCTGTATCAGCTGTGTCTACACTGGGAGAACTTCTGTGCTGGAGACACCCTTATTAGACAAGACTTGCAAAAGCTCAGCTTGGATGGGGCAGAGTTTCATGGTAGATAAAACAGCATTGTTTTCCTGTCAGTCCTGCCCTAATAGGCCCCTGTGTACAGTGTCCTGTGGTAATCACTGTAAGCACCTCTGAGAGATAGCTCTCCTCAAGTTCTGCCTGCTGCCAGACAGTCTAGTTTCTCTCCAAATGAGTCTGCGTCCCCAGAGTCCCCCCAAAACTGGAGTTGAGTGCTGTTGGGAGCATTTGTCTCCCTCCCTGTTGAGAAAGCTAGTAGCATACTCAATTGCCTGCCATCTCCACGTATACATCTCAGTACCTCTGCCTTCAGCAGTTCCTATGAATCTTCTGTCTTTCCTGACAGTCCACTTTCAGCCCGTATGAGTCTGGGTCACAAATTCTTGCCAAGAACTGGAGTTCAGCACAGTTGGGAGTTTTTGTCTCCCTCCTGCTTGAGAAAGCCAGCCTGTTCACTCAGTTGCCAATTCTCTTTGCGTGCATCTCAGTACCTCTGTCTCCTGCAGCTCCTCTGAGTCTCAGTGTGCTTTTCTCATTCCTTCTAGTTATAGAATTTCCACTCAGCCAGCCTTCCTGTGGTTCTGGATGATATCCATTTGTCTTTTAGATGTAGTTTTGAAATTGTTGTGCGAGGCAGCAGTTTAGGTGTTTACCTATGTCGCCATTTTTTTTTCTCCTGTGACTAAATTAAAAAATATATATATTTTCAGTGTACAATCAGAAAGAAAATGAAAACCACATGGAAAATTCAGCCCATTCCAGTGTTTTCTTAGTCCCTCATTCTACATCTTACTAGGCTCTTTTCTGCAGATGATGGCTGAGAATATCCTCTTCAGAGTAATAAATCACAGGGACATTAAATACAGCCTTGCAGCTGCACCAGGGCTTGTTAGAATCTTATTCAAGAAAAGGGCTTATGTTGGGGAGTTTCCCCCCTTCTTTTTAAAAAGCCATCTGTACAATTTTTGTCTTGGTTTTTTAGTGGAAATGATTTTAAGATGTAAATTTCCCCACTCTACTTATGTTTATGATGTACAAATAGTTCTTTGTTAACAGGGAAATAAAAAAACAACATACACACACCAAAATGCCAGAACTCATTAAGGCTCTTTAGAGAAAGTGTGCCTTTTTAACTTTCCAACTTCCTTTCTGAGTTAGTAATTTAGGGGCTGGACAAGATGCAGGTTGAAGGAATTGCTTCATTGACAGCTGGCCCTTAATCTCACATTCCTGGAAATGAACCAGTTCAGGGCACAGAGCTACCTGGGAGAACTAGAACTGGTCTGGAAAGGGCATGCATTGTAATCTAAATCCTTTTCCTGTTGTTTGGCAAAGTCCCAAACGTTCTTTGAGGTTAGGAGAGATAGCTTTGAGGAGAAAATTGGGACCATATCATCTAATCCAGATGTCAAAACCCAGGCTTTTAGAAGGAAAAAAACCTTTCATTATAAACTAGGCCTTGCGGGGGAAGAATATCTTCTTTATAAATTAGACATCAAGAAGGGACAATCCTTTCAATATAATCATATCAATTCACATAATGAGGTTAGCTGTGCAATTTGGTGAAGATGATAATGGTCATCCATGTAGAATTTCAAAAGGGCTTCCTGTGTACACAATAAAACAATCCCTACTGAGGTTCATAGTGCCTGATATTCCTTCATCAGTAAAACTTAATCCTTTTTTTGGTCAAGGACTTACTTTAGAATCTAGTGAAAGCTAATGGCCAACAGTTTGCCTAAAAAATGCATATGTGTATTCATGCACCAGTGTTCATTTTTGTGGGATCAGTATTTCCCATAGTTGATTTTCAAGAGCCATGTGATGGGCACCCTGTCCACACATGACCCACAATTTAAGTAAATTGAAAAGAAGCTCTTTCAAAAAGAAGATCTTTCACATTTTTATCACTATCACATCTAAATATTTAAAATAATTCATTCTAATAACTTCACATTAGGAAGGGGGATGGCAATTAGGGGAAACTTTGGCAATAGATGATATTTATGAATCTATAAAGGAAAAAAGTATGAGAGTTCTCTTAAACTCTAGAAAACCCTCTTTAAAAGGTTTCAACTATCATACATCATAGCTTCTAGAGACTTTAGTATTTTTCTAATTCCTTTTCTGAAAGCCAAATATATATATATATATATATATATTTAATTTAATTTTTTAAAGTATTATACATAGTACTACATATATCTCATCCCCCTCCACATTGACCTTCCCCCAGCTACCCCTACCCTGGTCACATGCCCTCATTCCACTCCCCCAGTGTCTTGTGTCCATTGGTTGTACTTATATGCATGCATACAAGTCCTTTGGTAGATCTATTTCCCCATTCCTCAAAACTCCCCATCCTTCCTGCTGTAATTTGACAGTCTGTTCAATGATTTACTGCCTCTGTATCTATCTTTTTGTTCATCAGGTTATAATCTTTATTTTCCATAAATGAGTGGGATCATGTAGTATTTTTCTTTCAATAGTTGGCTTATTTCACTTAGCATAATGCTCTCTAGTTCCATTCATGCTGTTGCAAATGGTAAGAATTCTTTATTTTTTATAGCAGAGTAGTATTGCATTGTTTACATGTACCACAGTTTTTTAATCCACTCATCTGCTGATGGGCACTTAGGCTGTTTCCAAATCTTAGCTATGGTGAACTGTGTGCTGCTATGAATATAGGGGTGCTTATATCCTTTCTGATTGGTGTTTCTAGTTTATTAGGATATATTCCTAAAAGTGGGATTGCTGCATCAAATGGGAGTTCCTTTTTTAGTTTTTTGAGGAAATTCCATATTGTTTTCGACAGTGGCTGCACCAGTCTACATTCCCACCAGCAGTACACACGGGTTCCTTTTTCTCCAAATCCTCACCATCACTTGCCCTTTGTTGATTTGTTGATGATTGCTATTCTGACAGGTGTGAGAAGGTACTGCATTGTCGTTTTGATTTGCATTTCTCAGATAATTAGTGACATTGAGCATGTTTTCATATGTCTGAGACGTCCTTCTGTCTTCTTTCGAAAAGATTCTATTTAGGTCCCTTGCCCATTTTTGTTTATTGGATCATTTATCTTCCTTTTATTAAGTTGTATAAGTTGTCTGTAGATGTTGGAGATTAAACCTTTATCAGTGATAACAGTTGCAAATATGTTCTCCCATACAGTGGGCTTTCTTGTTGTTTTGTTGATGGTTTCTTTTGCTGTGCAAAAGCTTTTTATTTTGATGTAGTTCCATTTGTTTCTTTTCTCTTTGGTTTCCATTGCCTAGGAGCAGTATCAGTGAAGAAATTGCTTCAGCATGTGTCTCAAATTTCTCTGTCTGTGTATTTCTCTAGTATTTTTATGCTTTCCCATCTTATTTTTAAGTTTATATTTTGAGTTTATATTTATGTATTTTTAAGTTAGTGATCTAGTTTCATTTTTTTCATGTATCTGTCCAATTTTTCCAACACAATTTATTGAAGAAACTGTCTTGACTCTATTGTATGTTCATGCCTCCTTTGTCAGATATTAACTGAACATAGTGGTTGGGTCTATTTCTGGGTTCTGTATTCTATTCCATTAGTCTATATGCCTGTTTTTGTGCTAGAACCAGGCTGTTTTGAGAACAGTGGCTTTGTAATACAGCTTGAAATCTGGTATTGATATTCCACCTACTTTGTACTTCTTTCTCAGGATTGCTGTGGCTATTCAGGTTCTTTTTTCATTCCACATGAATTTTTGGACACTTCATTCTAGGTCTGTGAAATATGCTGTTGGTATTTTTATGGGGAGTGCGGGGAGTGCATTGAAACTACAGATTTCTTTGGGTAGTATGGGCATTTTAATGATGTTGATTCTTTCAATCTATGAACATAGTATGTTCTTACATCTGTTTATGTCTTCCTCTACCTATTTTTTCAGTGTCCTGTAGTTTTACGCGTATAGGTCTTTTACCTCCTTAGTTAAGTTTATTTCTAGGTATCTTAATTTTTTTAGTTCAATGGTAAATGGGATTGCTTTTTTAAGTTTCTCTTTCTGTAAGTTCATTATTGGTGTATAGGAATGCCATAGATTTCTTGGTATTAATTTTGTATCCTGCTACATTGCCGAAGTCATCTTTTAAGTCTAATAGTTTTTTATGGAGTCTTTTGGTTTTTTAATATACAATATCATGTCATCTGTAAATAAGGACAGTTTTACTTCTTATTTTCCAAGTTGGATGCCTTTTATTTCTTGTTCTTGTCTGATTGCACTGGCTAATACTTCCAATACTATGGCAAACAGGAGTGGTGAGAGTGGGTATCCCTGTCTTTTTCCTGTTCTTAGGGGAAATAGCTTTAGTTTTTACCCATTGAGTATGATTTTGGCTGTGGGTTTATCATATATGGCTTTTATGATGTTGAGGTATGATCCTTCTATTCCCACCTTTCTTAGACTTTTTTTTTTTTTTATCAATAAAGGGTGTTGGATTTTGTCAAATGCTTTTTTACATCAATTTATATTATTATGTGCTTTTTGTCTTTTGATTTATATGATGTATTCTGTTTATTGATATATAGATATTATACAAACCTTGCATCCCAGGGATAAATCCTACTTGTTCATGGTGTATGATCATCTGATGTATTGCTAGATCCGATTTGCTAGAATTTTGTTGAGGATTTTCGCATCCATGTTCATGAGGGATATTGGCCTGTAATTCTCTTTCTTTGTGTTGTCTTTATCTGGTTTTGGTATTAGGGTGATGCTGGCTTCATAGAAGGTGTATGGAAGTGTTCCTTCATCTTGCATATTTTGGAATAGTCTGAGGAGGCTAGGTTTTATTTATTCCTTGAATGTTTGGTAAAACTTCTGTGAAGCCATCTGGCACTGGTCTCTTGTTTGCTAGAAGCTTTTTTATGACTGCTTCAATTTATTCCATAGTGATTGGCCTATTGAAATGTTTACATTATTCCTGTTTGAGTTTTGGAAGGTTCTATTTTTCCAGGAAATGTCCATTTTGTCTAGGTTGTTGGAATAGAGTTGTTTATAATATATTTTTTAAAACAATCCTTTGTATTTCAGTGGGGTCTGTAGTTATTTCTCCTCTATCATTTCTGTTTTTGTTTATTTGAGTCCTCTCTCTTTGCTTCTTGGTGAGCCTGGCTAGAGGTTCTTCAATTTTGTTTATCCTTTCTTTCTTTTTTTTTTTTTTGTTTATCCTTTCAAAAACCAGCTCTTGATTTCATTGATCTTTTGTATTTTTGTTGTTGTTGTTTTGTTTCTGTCATGTATTTCTGCCCTGATTTTTATTATATCCTTCCTTCTGCTAAATCTTGGATTTTCTTGTTGTTCTCTTTCTAATTCTTTGAGTTGTAGTGTTAGATGATTTACTACCATTTTCCTTATTTTTGAGGTAGGCCTGTTTGAGGTATAAACTTCCCTCTCAGGACTGCTTTCATTGTGTCTCATAGGTTTTGGATTTTTGTGTTTTTATTGTCATTAGTTCCCAGAATGTTTTAAATATCTTCTTTGCTTTCATTAGTAACTCAATCAATATTTAATACATGCTCTTTACCTTCCAAGTGTTTGAGTGTTTTGGATTGTTTTTGTTGTAGTTTATTTCTGATATTATGCTTTGTTGTCTGTAAAGTATAATTTCAATCTTCTTGAATTTGGGGAGACTGTGCTTGTGATCCAGTATGTGGTCTTTTTTTGAAACTGTCCCATGTGCAATTGAGAAGAACATATATTCCGCAGTTTTGGGGTGAAATGATCTGAAGATGTCAGTTAATTCCATCTGATCTAGTGAGTCATTTAGGATTGTTGTTTCTTTGCTGATTTTTTGTGTAGAGGATTTATCCAGTGATTTCAGTGGTGTATTAAAGACCTCTACTGTGATTGTATTGTTGCCAATCTCTCTTTTGATATCTTCCAGGATATTTTTAATGTATTTGGGTGTTCGTGCATTAGGTGCATATATGTTTATCAGGGTTATGTCCTGTTGTTGTATCAATCCCTTTTATCTCCTTATCTCTTGGTATGGCCTTCATGTTGACGTATATTTTGTCAGATACAAGTATTGCTACCCAGCTTCTTTTTCATTTCCATTTGCCCAAAAGATATTTTATCATCCCTTCACTTTCAGTCTGTGTGAGTCTCTTGTTCTGAGGTGGGTCTCTTGTAGACAGCATATATATAGAGTGTTGTTTTTTTTTTTTAACCCATTCAGTCCCTGGATGTTTTTTTGATTGGAGCATTTACTCCATTTACATTTAAAGTTCTTATTGAAAGTTACTTGTTTGTAGCCATTTTCATTTTTTGAGGTTGTGTTCCTTCTTATTTTTTTATTTCTTCTGTTTACAGTATTGCCTTTAGCATTTCTTTTTATTTTATTTTTATTTTTAGGTTTCACAGACTGCATATTTTATTATTTTTTTAAATTAAATCATTATTGTTCAGATTATTAAATTTGTTTCTCTTTTTACCCCTCCATAGCACCCCTCCACCCAGCTCCCACCTTTCCCTCTACCCTTACCTCCCTCCCATTGATCTCATCCATAGGTGTATGATTTTTGTCCAGTCTCTCCCTGTACACCACTCACCCCTTTCCCCCTGAGAATGATCAGTCCACTCCCTTTCTGTGCTCCTGATTCTATTATATTCACCAGTTTATTCTGTTGATCAAATTTTTAATTCACTTAATTTTTAGATTCACTTGTTGATAGATATGTATTTATAGTTCATGATTTTTTGGCTTTTACCTTTTTCTTCTTCCTCCTCTAAAAGAGTACCTTTCAACATTTCATATAATACTGGTTTGGAGTTGATGAACTCCTTTAGCTTTTTCTTCTCTGTGAAGCTCTTTATCTGCCCTTCAATTGTGAATGATAGCTTTGCTGGATAGATTATTCTTGTTGTAGGTTCTTGCTATTCATCACGTTGAATATTTCTTGCCACTCCCATCTGGCCTGCATCGTTTTTGTTGAGAAATCAGCTGACAGTCGTATGGGTGCTCCCTTGTAGGTAATAAACTGTTTTTCTCTTGATGCTTTTAATATTCTCTCTTTGTCTTTTGCTCTTGGTATTTTAATTATGATGTGTCTTGGTGTGGTCCTCTTTGGATTCCTTTTATATGGGGTTCTGTGTGCTTCCTGGACTTGTAAGTCTATTTCTTTTACCAGATGTGGGAAGTTTTCAGTCATTATTTCCTTAAATAGGTTTTCAGTATCTTGCTCTCTCTCTTCTTCTGGCACCCCCACAATTCTGATGTTGGTACACTTGAAGCTGTCCCATAGGCTCCTTACATTATCTTCACATTTTTGGATTCCTTTCTCTTCTTGCTTTTCCAGTTGAATGTTTTCTGCTTCTTTATATTTCAAATTTTTGACTTGATCCTTGCCTTTCTCTAGTCTGCTGTTAGGACTCTGTATAATAGTTTTTATTTCAGTCAGTGTATGTTTAATTTCTAGTTCGTCCTTTTTCATCTCCTCTTGGGTCTCACTAAATTTATCCATCTTTTCTAGCATATTCTTGAAAAACCTTATAAGCGTGGTTTTGAACTCTACATCCAGTCGTTTTTTTTCCTCAATTTCTTTTGCTTGTAATCCCTTCCCTTGTCTCAGCATTTTCACTATGCCGGGGAAACTTCTGTGCTGGATTCAGCCGCAGAAGCCTATGTTGAGCTTTGGAGGGATGGAGTCTCAGGGCTTAAGGGACCGCCTTGCCTTCCAGTCGGCCCGTCCTCCACGGCCTCTGAGTCTCACATGACTGGGTAATGGCTGGAGCAGTCCTTGTGTGCGAGCCCGCAGTGCTTCTAACCGCTGCCTTTCCGGCTCCCCAGCACACCAGGACCACAGGATTCTAGGTCTCCAGGGTTTCGCCTGAAACAGGGCCCAGTGGACTCAGAAGTGGCACAGTTGGGAGGGTCTGTCTCCCGCCCACTCGCGAAAGCCAGCGGCACAATCAGCAGTCTGTCCTCTGCGTGGTGCCGTGCGTGACCAGACCTCCGATCCTTTGCGACTCCCCTAAATTTCCGTGCACTTCTCCCTTTTCACAGTCCAAACTCCCCCCATATGAGTTTCAGATAGATCTGGGGTTTAGTGTCGTAGGATAAGGGGTTCAATGCCTTTGAGAGTCTCCGTTTCCCTCCCGCCAGATAAAGCCAGCCAGGTACTCCGGCACCTGCTCTCTCCTCGTGCGCGTCTCAGTACCTCAGCTTTTTGCAGCTCCTCTGGGTCTCTGTGAGCCCCTCTCTTTCCCTCTAGTTGTATAACTTCCACTCAGCCAGCTTTCCTATGGTTCTGGATGATGTCCGTTCTGTCTTTTAGTTGTAGTTTTGAAATTGTTGTGCGAGGCAGCTGTATAGATGTTTACCTATGCCGCCATCTTGGATTCTCTGCTCATTATTTCTTTAAATAGGTTTTCAGTATGTTGCTCTCTCTCTTCTTCTGGCACCGCCACAATTCTGATGTTGGTACACTTGAAGCTGTCCCAGAGGCTCCTTACATTATCTTCACATTTTTGGATTCTTTTCTCTTCTTGCTTTTCCAGTTGAATGTTTTCTGCTTCTTTATATTTCAAATTTTTGACTTGATTTTTGCCTTCCTCTAGTCTGCTGTTAGGTCTTTGTATAACATTTTTTATTTCAGTCAGTGTCTCTAGTTGGTCCTTTTTCATCTCCTCTTGGGTCTTGCTAAATTTATCCATCTTTTCTAGCATATTCTTGACAAACCTTATAAGTGTGGTTTTGAACGCTATATCCAGTTGTTTTTTTTCCTCCATTTCTTTTGTTTGTGATCCCTTCCCTTGTCTCGGCATTTTCACTATGCTAGGGGAACTTCTGTGTTGGATTCAGCCTTATGGTACCAGACTTGCAAAACCGAAGAAGCCTCTGTTGAGCTTAGGATGGGTGGAGTCTCAGGGCTTAAGGGATCGTCTTGCCTTCCAGTCGGCCCTGCCCTCTATGGCCCCTTAGTCTCATGTTACTGGGTAATCGCTGGAGCGGTCCTTGTGCACACTCTCCTGCAGTGCCTCTAGACCGCTGCCTTTCTGGCTTCCCTGTGCTCCAGAACCACACCTGTCTAGGTCCCCAGGGTTTCACCCAAAACGGGGGCTTAGTGGAGTCAGAAGTGGCACAGTTGGGAGGGTCTGTCTCCCACCCACTCGCGAAAGCCAGCAGCACAATCAGCAATCTGTCCTCTGCGCAGTGCAGTGTGTGCCAGTAGACCTCTGATCTTTTGCGACTCCCCTAAATTTCCATGCACCTCTCCCTTTTCACAGTCCAAACTCTCCCCATATGAGTTTCGGCTGGATCTGGGGTTTAGTGTCATAAGATAAGGGGTTCAATGCAGTTGGGAGTCTCTGTTTCCCTCCCGCCAGAGAAAGCCAGCCAGGTTCTCCCGCACCCGCTCTCTCAGCATGTGGGTCTCCGTACCTCAGCCTTTTGCAGCTCCTCTGGGTTTCTGTGAGCCCCTCTCTTTCCTTCTAGCTGTAGAACTTCCACTCAGCCAGCTTTCCTGTGGTTCTGGATGATGTCCGTTCTGTCTTTTAGTTGTAGTTTTGAAATTGTTGTGCGAGGCAGCAGTGTAGGTGTTTACCTATGCCACCATCTTGGATTCTCTCTCCCCCTTTTAGCATTTCTTGCATTGCTGGGTTGGTAGTGATAAACACCCTTAGCCATTTTTTGTCTGCGAAACTCCTTAATTTCCCTCCAATTTTGATTTTATATTATTTCTGTATAGATTATTCTTGGATTCAGTCCTTTGCTTTTCCTTACTTTCTACACCTCCTTCCATTCCTTTCTAGCTTGATGTATTTGTATTGAGAAATCAATTGATAATCTGATGGGGCATCCTTTGTAGGAAACTCTCTGTTTCTCTTTTGCATTCTTTGTCAATAAAATTTGCCATTGTAATTATGGCATGTCTTGGTGTGGGTCTTTTTGGATTCATCCTTCTTGGGACTCTCTGTACTTGAGTAACAGTTTCTTCCCCATATCAGGGAAGTTTTCTGTCATTATTTCTTCAATAAATTTTCTAATCCTTTCTGCTCTTCTTGTCCCCCTAGCAGCCCTATTTTACTTATGTTATTTCATTTTGTATTGTCCTAAAGCTCCCTTATGCTCTCCTCCTGCTTTTTAATTTTTTTCTCTAGTTGCTATTTAGATTGGACTTGTTTCTCTACCTGATCTTCTAACTCACTGATTCAGTCCTCTGCTTCTTCTAGTCTACTGTTTTAGCCTTCCATTGCATTTTTTATTGCAGCTATATCATTTTTCATTTTTTAATATTTTTTCCTAGGTTTTTGATTTTCTTGTCCATCTGATATATGAACTCTGTGACTTTTACTCTGAATTCTATTTCTGTCATGCTGCACACTTCCACTTCACTTATTTCATTTCTTTGCTATTCCTCCTTTTCTTTCCTCTGGGGATTGCTTTATTGTCTCCCCATTCTATCACCACAAAGTTCAAATGTTGAGTTGCAGGGCCTGGGCTGTGCGCAGTATAAGTTTTGCACCACCCAAGTGTCACTGTAGTGCCTTGATACCAGGACATGTGATTGCTGTTCATTGGTGAGATCCATGCTTGCCCTGGGCCAGAGTCACAGGCCCTTAGTGTGGACTCTTATGTGCACCTAGAATCAGGGATCCTGTCTATGCCATGTTGAAAAAGAGAACTCACTGGCATGTGCCAAAAATCAAAGTCCCTATTGTGTGCCAGGTGTCAGAAGCTCCCTGTGTCCATGCTGAGAATTGAGTATCAGAGTCTCTGTTGCTTGGTGCTACCTCACAGTGATAATCAAGGTCCCTGTGTGAATATGTGCTAAAAATTGGAGTCACTGGCTCTTAATGTGAATGTACTGGAAATCAGGGATATTGGGTGGATGCAATGAGGAACAGAGTCTTATCACTGGTGCTCATTTCTGCCTCTTGCATGGAGATTCAGGGTGTCTGATCTTCTTTGGAGACCGGGTTGCTCAGTTGCACTGTGTTGGCAGGAGGTCCACTTCTGCCCTATGGTAAACAGCATTCTGTGTGTGCTTGCCCTGAATCAAAGTCAGGTGGCACTTCCACTTAGAGTGGGTTTGGAGTCTGGTCACACAGGTGTGCATTGTGGAAAACAAACTCCCTGTGTCCATGCACTGAGGCTCAAATTCAGCACTGCCTCCCTGTTTGGGCACGGGTCTTGTCATGGGAAACAAACTCCCCAGGTTTGCACCCCCAGGCTCAAATTCAGCATGGTCTCCCTGTGTGGGTGCAGGATCTGATAGCAGAAAACAAGATCCCCAAGGTTGTGCACCTATGCTCAAATTCAAGACTGCCTCCATGTCTGGGCACAGGGACTAGTTGCAAAAAAGAAATTCCCTGAGTTTGCAAGTCCAGGCTTAAGTTCAGCGCTGTCTCATTGCCCTAGGTGGGCGCAGGATCTGGTCACAGAAAACAATCTCTGTAGGATGAGAATATAGACTCAAATTCAGCTCAGTCTCCCTGCCTGGGCACAGAGACAAGTTGTGGGAAACAAAATCCCCAAGTTCTCAAGTCCAGGCTAAAGTTCAGTGCTGTCACCTTGCCCTGATGGGCGTGGGATCTGGTTGTAGAAAACTACCTATCTAAAGATGAGCAAATAGGCTCAAATTCAGCTCAGTCTCCTTGCCTGGGCATGGAGATAAGTCACGGGATAAAAATTCCCAGAATTCACAAGTCCGGGCTCAAGTTCAGTGCTGTCTCCCTGCCCTGTGTGGGCACAGAATCTGTTCGCAGAAAACTTCCTCCCTAAGGATGAGCAGATGGCTCAAATTCAGCTCAGTCTCTCTTCCTGGGAACAGAGACTAGTTGCAGGAAACAAATTTCCCATGTCCAACAGCAAGGTTCCAAGTCAGGCAGAATCACCAATGATTTATGTGTGCAGAAAGCCTCATTATGCGGCCGGGGCTTGGTAGTTTCTGTCACTGCCATATTGGCAGGGGAGTGGGATTGGCTTTGTTACTCACAGAATCTATGGGTGGGGTGCCTGGAGTCTTGGTGTCCCTGGGTCTGCAGGAGTGATCACAGGTCTTTTACTAGAGCAGCTGTAGGGTCCTGGTTTGCTTCTGAGACAAGACTTGGTGCTGGCAAGGCTAGGATTGAAGTCTCAAGCAGTTCTGTTTTTCAAGATGGTGTAGTCTCTTCCCCTATAGCAGGGGAGTTTTCTGTTTACAGTGGCAGCGGGATTTTGCCATTTAACACTGCCTAGATTGGCAGTTCCCTGGGAGAACTGCAGGGTCTAACTGTCCCTTTTTCACACACACACCAACAAACATCCACACACACCTCTATTTCTCCCTCCCTCACTCACACACTCAACTTCCCTAACTTCCTGTCGGTCACCATATTGCCTTCTTTGGGTCATGTTTTCTTATCCAATCCATTACATTACGTCTTTTGATTGGGGCATTTAATCTATTTACATTTAAAGTTATTATTGATAGGAACTTATTTGTTGCCATTTTTATTCTTTATGCCTGTGTTCCTTCTTTGCTTCCTATTTCTTTTATTTTTTTCTTCTTTTTTTTTCTTTTTACAGCAGACCCTTTAGCATTTCTTGCATTGCTGGTTTGGTGGTAATAAACTCCCTTAGTTCCTTTTTGTCTGTGTAGTTCCTGATGTCACCTTCAATTTTGATTGAAAGCCTTGCTGGGTACAGTATTCTTAGATTCAGACCCTTCCTTTGCATGACTTTGTATATTTCATTCCATTCCCTTCTGGCCTCATGTATTTCTGTTGAGAAATCAGTCACTAGTCTGATGTGGTATCCTTTGTAGGTAACTTTCTGTCTCTCTATAGCCACTTTTAAGATTTTTACTTTATCATTCGTGTTTTCCAATTTAATTATAATGTGCCTTGTTGTCAGTCTTTTGGGGTTCATTTTGCTTGGGACTCTGTGAGCTTCTTGTATTTGTGTAAATTTTTTTGTCCCTATATCAGGGAAGTTTTCTGTCATTATTTCTTCAAACAAGTTTTCTATTTCTTGCTAAGTTTCCTCTCCTTTCACCTCTATTATGTGGATGTTGTTCTGTTTCATGTTGTCCCAAAGTTCCCTTAGGCTCTCCTCCTTCTTTTTAATTTTTCTTTTCTAGGAACTGCTGTACTTGGGTATTTTTTCCTACCTTGTCTTCTAGCTCACTGATGTGGTCCTCTGCTTCTTTTAGTCTACTTTTGATACTTTCTATTGTGTTCTTACAACAGCAATGTAATTTTTCATTTCTTCTTGGTTCTTCTTCATTTCCTCTTGGTTGTTAACCAGTTTTCGAATTTGTCTTCCATTCTTTTCATCCACGTTCTGACCATTTCTCTGAATTCATTCTATGACAGTTTACTTGCCTCCATTTCATTTCTTTTCTTTTCTAGTGATGCCTGCTTTTCTTTCATATGTGGGCTGTTTCTTTGTTCTCCATGGTCTCTCTTCTCCAGGTGTCTCGTTATGTAGTTCTCTTTCTCCTCAGAGATATTGTGGATTCAGCTCCAGACTACCACAAAAAAGGAGACCACAGTCTTCTTTTTAGAGGGTCTTGCCTTCAATTTGTAAAAAACAGGCAATGTCAGTTCTGGTCTCAGCCAGCGGTCCACCCCTGTACAGTCTGTGGGTGGAAGCCCTGGCCCCACACCAAGGCGAGGGAGGGAGTGGGAGGCATAAAAAAGGATTGGAGTTATCATTGATCTTTTGTATTGTTTCTTTTGGGATGTATGCCATTCATTTCTTTCTTTAAAAAATATATATATTATTGGTTTTTTACAGAGAGTAAGGAAGAGGGATAATTAGAAACATTAATCAGCTGCCTTTTGCACTCCTCCTACTGGGTATGTGCCTGCAAGGTACATGCCCTTGACTGGAATCAAACCTGGGATCCTTCAGTCCATAGGCCGACACTCTATCAACTGAGCCAAACTGGTCAGGGCCATTCATTTCTGTTCTGATCTTTATTATTTCCTTCCTTCTGCTCACTGTGGGCTTTTCTTGTTGCTCTCTTTCTAATTCTTTGAGATGTAGTGTTAGATGATTTATTACCATTTTTTCTTGTTGTAGGCCTGTAGAGCTATAAATTTCCCTCTCAGGACTGCTTTCATTGTGTCCCATAGCATTTCATTGTTGTGTTTCTATTGTCATTAATCTCCAGGATGTTTTTAATTTCTTCTCTGATCACGTTGGTAACCCAATCATTGTTTAATAGCATGCTATTCAGCTTCTACGAGGTTGAAGTTTTTGGAATGTTTTTATTGTAGTTTATTTCTAATATGCCATTGTGGTCTGAGAAAATGCTTGATATAATTTCAATCTTCTTGAATTTGGGGAGACTTTTGTTGTGACCCAGTATGTGGTCTATTTTTGAAAATGTCCTATGTGCACTTGAGAAGAACATATATTTTGTGTCTTTGGGGTGAAATGCTCTGAAGATCTCAATTAGGTCCATCTGATTTAGTAAGTCATTTAGAATTGCTGTTTCTTTGCTGATTTTTTGTCTAAAAGATATATCCATTAATGTCAGTGGTGTATTAAAGTCCCCTACTGTGATTATATGTTCTTGCTATTCATCACATTGAATATTTCTTGCCACTCCCATCTGGCCTGCATAGTTTCTGTAGAGAAATCAGCTGACAATCGTATGGGTGCTCCCTTGTAGGTAATGAACTGTTTTTCTCTTGCTGCTTTTAATATTCTCTCTTTGTCTTTTGCTCTTGGTATTTTAATTATGATGTGTCTTGGTGTGGTCCTCTTTGTATTCCTTTTGTTTGGGGTCCTGTGAGCTTCCTGGACTTGTAAGTCTATTTCTTTCACCAGGTGGGGGAAGTTTTCAGCCTTACTTCTTCAAATATATTTTTAGTATCTTTCTCTCTCTCTTCTTCTGACACCCCCACAATTCTGATGTTGGTATGTTTGAAGTTGTCCCAGAGGCTCCTTACACTATCTTCATATTTTGGATTCCTTTTGCTTTTCTAGTTGAATGTTTTCTGCTTCTTTGTATTTCAAATTTTTGACTTGATTCTTGCCTTCCTCTAGTCTGCTGTTAGGTCTCTGTATAATATTTTTATTTCAGTCAGTGTATGTTTAATTTCTAGTTGGTCCTTTTTCATCTCTAGTTGTTTTTTTTTATCTCCTCTTGGATCATGCTAAATTTATCCATCTTTTCTAGGAAATTCTTGAAAACCTTATAAGCATGGTTTTGAACTCTCTCTCCAGTCATTTCTTTTCTTCCATTTCTTTCGTTTCTGGCCTGTTCCTTTGTTTCTGCATTTTCATTATGCCAGGAGGACTTCTGTGCTGGAATCAGCCTTATGATGCAAGACTTGCAAAACAGCAAAATCCTCTCTGTTCAGATTGGGTGGTATGGAGTCTCAGGGTTGAGCAGAGACAGCCTTGACTTCCTGTCAGCCCCGCCCTATGTGGCCCCTGGGTCTCAAGTGTCTCTTGGTAATAGGTAATCCATGCGGTCCTTTCTGTGTGCACCTGCGGGTGCCTCCAGACCTCTGCCTTTCTGGTTTCCTTGTGCTCTGGGACTCGAATAAGTCTGGGTCCCCAGGGTCTCGCCTGAAACTTGGGTTCAATGCAGTTAGAAGTGGCACAGTTGAGAGGCTCTGTCTCCTGCCCACCAGAGAGAGCCAGTGGCACAATCAGTAGTCCATCCTCTTTGTGCACATTGGTTTGTGTATCCCAGATTTCTGTCCTTTCATAGCTTCCCTAAATTTCTGTGCACTCTTCTCTTTTTACAGTCCAGACTCCCCCCATATGAGTCTTAACCGGAGCTGGGATTCAATGCCATAGGATAAGGAGTTCCATGCAGTTGGGAGTTTCCATCACCCTCCTGCCAGAGGAAGCCAGGCAGGCACTTCTGTGCCTGCTCTCTCCATGCATGCTTCTCCATACCTCATTTTTTTGCAGCTTCTCTGAGTCTCTGTGAGCCCTTCTCTTTCCTTCTAGTTGTAGAATTTTCACTCTGCCAACTTTTCTGTGTTTCTGGGTGATGTCCGTTCTGTCTTTTAGTTGTAGTTTTGGTGTGAGGCAGCAGTTTAGGCAATTACCTATGTCACCATCTTGGTTTCTCCATCTCCAGGAATTTTTTTATGTACAGTGGTACCTTGATATACGAGTGCCCTAACATATGAGATTTTTGAATACGAGCAGTCGAGTGAGCAATTTTTGCTTTGAAATATGAGCAACAGTTGAGATACGAGTAATCGCACGGATCGGCCGGCTGCAAATGACCCACCAGTTTACCGCGACTTGAGCATCTCATAGTTTCCCACGCCTCAAGGTTACGGAACGAATTAAACTGTATTTGGGTATTCCAGCATTGGGTGTATATATGTTTATCAGAGTTATGTCCTCTTGTTGTATAGATACCTTTATTATTATGAAATGGCCTTCCTTATCTCTTGTTATGGCCTTTACTTTCAGGTCTATTTTGTCCTATATCAGTACTGGTACTCCAGCTTTTTAAAAGATGTTTTTCCATCCCTTCACTTTAAGTCTGTATGAGTTCCTTTTTCTGAGGTGGGTCTCTTGTAGACAGCATATATATGGGTAGTTTTTTTTTTATCTATTCAGCCACTTGATGTCTTTTGATTGGAGCATTTAGTCCATTTATGTTTAAAGTTATTATTGAAGGGTACTTATTTGTAGCCACTTTTATTTTTTGTGTCTGTGTTTCTTCTTACCTTTTTATTTCTTCTTTTTACAGCATTCCCCTTAGCATTTCTTGCATTGCTGGCTTGGTAGTGAAAAACTCCCTTAGTGTTGTTTTTGTCTGCGAAGCTCATTATTTCCCCTTCAATTTTGAATGATAACCTTGCTGGATAGAATATTATTGAATTCGGTCCCTTGGTTTGCATCACTGTAAATTTTCTTCCATTTTGTTTGGCCTGGTTAGTTTCTGTTGAGAAATCATTTGATAATCTAATAGGAGCTCCCTTGTATATAACTTTCTGTCTTTCTCTTGCAGACTTTAAGATTCTCTCTTTGTTCTGAATATTTGCCATTATAATTAGGATATGTCTTGGTTTGGGTGTTTTTGGATTCATCCTGTTTGGCACTCTTGGTGCTTATGTGACTTTTTTTCTTCACCACATCAGGGAAGTTTTCTGACATTATTTCTTCAAATAGGTCTTCTAACCCTTGTTCCTTTTCCTGTTGTTATAGCACCCCTATTATTCGTGTGTTGCTGCGTTTCTTGTTGTCCCATAGCTCCCTTTGGCTCTTCTCCTGTTATTTAATTTTTTTCTCCAGTTGCAATTCAGTTTGGCTGTATTTTGCTTCCCTGTCTTCTAATTTGCTAATTTGGTCCTCTGTTTCTCCTAGTCTACTGTTGAAACTTTCCATGGTGTTTTTATTTCAGCTATATCACTCTTCATTTCTTCTTGATTGCTATATAAGTTATTGATTTTTTCATCCATTTCTTCT
The DNA here is from genome assembly GCA_011751065.1 of Lasiurus cinereus. Lineage (NCBI taxonomy): Eukaryota > Metazoa > Chordata > Mammalia > Chiroptera > Vespertilionidae > Lasiurus > Lasiurus cinereus. The sequence goes on along the minus strand of JAAGEH010000015.1, from coordinate 30,578,063 downwards.
TGATTCTTACATAAGTTGTTGATTTTTTCTTCCATATGGTTTATGAACTCTGATCCTTATGCTGAATTATTTTTCTTACATATTGCATGCCTCTGTTTCACTTAGCTGCTTTTCTGGCGATTCCTCCTTTTCTTTCCTTTGTGGGTATCTTGGTCTACACATTTTTGGTCTCACCGACTGATCTAGATGTTGAGGTGTGCAGGGCCTGCTCCTTGGGTGGCAGTGGCTTCTTTAGCTGTGGTTGCTCCTTGGGTGGTCACGAGAGCAGCTGCTTCTCAGTTGGCAGCATCTCCTCTGGTGGGTGCTGTTGATAGCAGTGATGCCTCCTCTGGCTGGTGGGGGAGGCTGCTCATATAGCTGCTATTCCTTGGTCAGGTGTGGGCTGATTATGAGGTTGCAGCTCCATGGATGGAAATGTGTTGCTGGTGTCTGCTGCTCCTTGGATGAGGGCTGGCGGCTCACGTGGCTGCTGCTCCTTGGACAGGGGTGGACTGCTCGCATGGCTGCTGTTCTTTATATGGGGGCTGGCCGTGTGCTGCTGCTGTTCCTCAGATGGAATGAGCCACTCATGATGCCTCCACTCGTTGGACAGGTGCAGGTTGCTTGCAGGGATGCTCCTCCTTGTACAGGTGTGGATTTCTTGTGCAGCTGCTTCTCCTCAGATGTGGGGAGGTCTGCTTGTATGGCTACTGCTCCTCACGTGGTAGTGATAGCTTGTGCTGTTGATGCTCCTTGGACAGGGACGGGGCATTCACCCAGCTCCTTCTCGTCAGGCAGGTGCAGGCTGCATGTGGGTGCTGCGCCTCAGACCACTGTGCACTACACAGGTGCTGCTCCTTGGATGTGGGCAGTCTGCTTATGTGGCTGCTGCTCCTCAGATTGTAGGAGACTGCTCGTGTGGCTGCTACTCCTCAGAAGTGGGTGAGCTACTGACACGATTGCTGGTTTTCAGATGTGGGTGGGCTGCTCACACAGCTGCTGCACCTCGGATGTGGGCAGGCAGCTTGTGTGTCTGTTGCTCCTCAGAAGTGGGTCGGCTGCTCATATACTTCCGCTCCTCAGATGGGGACAGGTGGTTTGTGTGGCTGTTGCTCCTCAGAAATTTTGCGGTGTACTCACACAGCTCCTGCTCCTTGGATGTGGACAGGCAGCTTGTGAGTCTGTTGCTTCTCAGAAGGGAGTGGGCTGCTCACATAGGTGCTGCTCATTGGATGGATGCTGGCAGATCACACAACTTCTTCTTCTGGATGGGGGCAGGTGGTTTGTGTGGCTGCTGCTGCTTGGAAAGGGGCAGTCTACTCACACAGCTGCTGCTCCTTGGATGGGTCAGGCTTCTTGCACAGCTGCTGCTCCTTGGAAAGCAGTTGGCTGTCATATGGCACAGCTACTGCTCTTCAGACAGGGTGTTGCCTGCGTGCAGCTGCTGCTTCTCAGAGGGGGGCCGGGTGTGTGGGGATGCTGCTCCTCAGTAGTGGGTGGGCTGCTCAAGTGCCTGCTGCTCCTTGGATAGGGTGAGCTGCTCACATGGTTGCTCTTCCTATGGGGCAATTGGCTGCTCACACAGCTGCTGTTCCTTGGACAGGGGCAGGCCATGTGAAGCTGCTGCTCTTATGTGGTGGTGGATTGCTCACAGGGCTGCTGCTCCTTGGACAGGAGTGGGCTGCTCACATGTCTGCTGTTCATGTGGGTGTAGTGCCCTGGGCCAGCAAAGAGGATTCTCAATAATATATTTAAATGTAAATGGATTAAATGCCCCAAACAAAAGACATAAGTTAATTGATTGGATAAGAAAACATGACCCATATATCTGTGGTCTACAAGAAACCCACCTTAGAATAAAAGACACACACAGACAGGGTGAAGGGATGGAAAAGAGATATTTCAGGCAGATGGAAATGAAAAAAAAAATCTAAGATAACAATACTTATGTCTGACAAATTAGATCTCAAAGTGAAGGACATAAGATAAGGAAGGCTACTTCATAACGCTAAAGGGAACAATCCAACCAGAAGAAATAACTCTGGTACACATATACACACCCAATATGGGAGCACTCAAATACATAAAAAACTCCTGGAGGATATCAAGGGAGAGACTGACAACAATACAATCATAGTAGGAGACTTTGATACACCAGTATCACCATTGGACAAGTCCTCTAAATAAAAAATTAGGAAGGAAACATCAATCCTAAATGACTCACTAGACGAGATGAAATTAATTGACATCTTTAGAACATTTCACCCAAAAGCCACAGAATATACATTCTTCTCAAGTGCACATGAATAATTTTTAAATATAGACCATATGTTGGGTCATAAGGCAAAGTCTCTTCAAATTCAAGAAGATAGAAATCTTATCAAGCATCTTCTCATATCACAGTGGCATAAAACTTGAAATAAACTACAATAAAAACAATCCAAAGAAATCAAACACATAGAGACTAAACAGCATTCTATTAAATAATGACTGGCTTACCAGAGAAATCAAGGAAGAAATAAAAATCATCATGGCAACAAATGATAACGACAACACAACAATTCAAAATCTATGGGACACAGCGACAGCAGTCTTGAGAGGGAGGTTCATAATTCTACAAACTACTTCAAAAAACAAGAAACATTGGTAATAAATTACTTAACCCTACAACTCAAAGAGTTAGAAAGAGAGCAATGAGCATAGCACAGTGTAAGCAGAAGGAAGGAAATAATAAAGATCAGAGTGGAGATAAGTGACATAGAGACCAAGGAAACAATACAAAAGATCAAGGAAGCCAAGAGATAATTCTTTGAAAGTATAAAACAAGATTGATTAACCTCTAACCAGGCTCACAAGAAGCAAAGTGAGAGGACCCAAATAAAGAAAATCAGAAATTAAAGAGATGAAATAACAACAGACCCTATCAAAATACAAAGGATTGTTAAAAAATACTATGAACAACTCTATTCCAACAAACTGTACAACCTGGAGGAAATGGACATATTTCTAGAAAAATATAACCTTCCAAAAATCAATCAGGAAGAATCTAAACATCTCAATAGGCCAGTGGAAGAAATTGAAGAAGTCATCAAAAGCTTCCAGCAATCAAAAACCTGGGGCCAGATGGCTTCACAGGGGAGTTTTCCCAAACATTTAAGGAAGAATTAAAACCTATCCTCCTCAGACTATTACAAAAATTCTAAGAGGAAGGAGCACTTCCAAGCTCCTTCTATGAAGCCAGCATCACCCTAATACTAAAACCAGATAAAGACAAAATAATGAAAGGGAATTACAGGCCACTATCCCTCATGAAGATAGATGCCAAAATCCTCAAAAAAATTCTAGCAAATCGGATCCAGCAGTACATCAGAAAAATCATACAACATGACCAAGTAAGATTTATTCCAGGAATTCAAGGATGCTACAATATCCGCAAATCAATAAACTTTATACATCACATAAACAAATTGAGAAATAAAAATTACATAGTCATACCAATTGAAGCAGAAAAAGCATTTGACAAAATCCAACACCCTTTCTTGATAAAAAGTCTCAGAAAGTTGGGAATATAAGGATCATACCTCAACATAATAAAATTCATATATGATAAAACCACAGCTAACATTATAGCCAATGGACAAAAACTAAAACCATTTCTCCTAAGAACAAGAATAAGACAAGGATGCCCAGTCTCACCACTCCTGTTCGACATAGTACTGGAATTATTAGGCAAAGTAATTAGACAAGAAGAAAAAAATAAAAGGCATCCAAATTCGAAAAGAAGAAGTAAAGCTGTCCTTATTTGCAGATGACGTGATAGTCTACATAAAATAAGTGAAAGGCTCTATCAAAAATTATTAGACTTAATAAATGAATTCGGCAATGTAGCAGGATACAAAATTAACGCCATGTAATCTATGGAATTTTTATACACCAATAGTGAATTTACAGAAAGAGAGGCTAAAAAGCAATCCTTCGCTCCAAAAAAAATTAAGATACGTAGGAATAAACTTAAGTAAGGAGGTAAAAGACCTATATATGGAAAACTACAGGACACTGAAAAAAGTGATAGAGGAAGAAGTAAACGGAGGGAAGAACATACCATGTTTATGGGTTGGTAGATTCAACATAATTAAAATGTCCATACTACCCAAATCAATCTATAGATTCAATGCACTCCTCTTTAAAATACCAATGGCATAGTTCCAGACTTAGAAAGAACTCTCCAAAAATTCATCAGGAATAAAAAAGGATCTTGAATAGCCACAGCAATCTTGAGAAAGAAGAATAAAATAGGTGGGATTTCAATACTAGATATCAAGCTGTATTACAAAGCCGCTGTTTTCTAAACAGCCTCGTCCTGGCACAAGAACAGACATATAGACCAATGGAATGGAATAGAGAATCCAGATATCGACCCAAACCACTATGCTTTATTATTATTTTACAAAGGAGTCATGAACATACAATAGAGTAAAGACAGTCTCTTAAGTAAATGGTGTTGAGAAAATTGGACAGATACTTGCAAGAAAATGAAACCACCACCAACTTATACCATACACAAAAATAAACTCAAAATGGGTATAGGACTTAAACATAAGGCGGGAAACCATAAAAATACTAGAGGAATCCACAGGCAGAGAAATCTCAGACATATGTCAAAGCAATTTCTTCACTTATACTGCTCCTAGGGCATTGGACGTTAAGGAGAAAATAGACAAAGAGGACTCATCAAAATAAAAAGCTTTTTAACAGCAAAAGAAACCATCAACAAAACAACAAGAAAGCACACTGTATGGGAAAAGATATTTGCAAACGTTATCACTGATAAAGGTTTAATTTCAAACATCGATAGGCAAGTTATACAACTTAATAAAAGGAAGATAATATGATCCAAGAAAAAAAAATGGGCAATGGACCTAAATAGAATCTTTCCAAAAGCAAACAGAAGGAAGGCCAAGTGACACATGAAAACATCTCAAAGTCACTTATCCAAAAGATGCAAATCAAAACGACAATGTGATACCATCTCACACCTGTCAGAATGTAAATCATCAACAAAGGACAAGTGTTGGTGAGGATGGGGAGAAAAAGGAACCCTCATGTACTGCTGGTGGGAATGCAGACTGGTGCAGCCACTGTGGAGAATAGTATGGAATTTCCTCAAAAAACTAAAAATGGAACTTCCATTTGACCCAGCAATCCCAGTCTTAGGAATATATCTTAATAAACTAGAAACACCAATCAGACAGGATATATGCATCCCTATGTTCATAGAAGCACAATTCACCATAGCTAAGATTTGGCAATAACCTAAGTGCCCATCAGCAGATGTGTGGATTAGAAAACTATGGTACATCTACACAATGTAATACTATGCTGTTATAAAAAAGAAGGAATTCTTACTATTTTCAGCAGCATGGATGGACCTGGAGAGCATTATGTTAAGTGAAATAAGCCAGGCAATGAAAGAATGATACCACATGATCTCACTCATTTATGGAAAATAAATGACATTATAACCTGATGAATAAAAATATAGACACAGAGGCATTAAAGCACCCAACAGACTGTCAAATTACAGCGGGAAGGCTGGGGAGTTTTGGGGAGCAAGGGAAATAGATCAATCCAAGGACTTGTATGCATGCATATAAGCACAGCAATGTACACAAGACACTGGAGTGGTGGGATGGGTTGAGGGCATATGACAGAGGTTAAGGGTGCTGGGGGAAGGTCAATGGGGAAAAAGGAGATATATGTACTAATATGTGTAATACTTTAACAATAAGAAAATATTAAAATAATTAAAAAATATCTAAAAAATTTTAAACTTGATATGCAAGGGCATATCCTCCAAATATATACTAGAGGCCCATTGCATGAAATTCATGCACAGTGTGTGTGTGTGTGTGTGTGTGTGTGTGTGTGTGTGTGTGTGTGTCTCAGTGTCTCAGCCCAGCCTGCACCCTCTCCAATCTAGTACATCTCTCTCACAATCCAGGACTGCTGTCTCCTAACTGCTCACCTGCCTGCTTGCCTGATTGCCCCTAAGTGCTTCTGCCTTCCAGCCTGATCATCTCTAACCACTTTCCTACCAGCTTGATTGATGCCTAACTGCTTCCCTGCCAATCGATTGCCCGTAACTGCCCTTCCTGCTGGCCTGGTCACCCCTAATTTTCCTCCTCTGCAGGCCTATTCACCCCTAACTACTCTCCCCTGCCAGCCTGGTCACTCCCAACTATCCTCCCCTACCAGCCTGGTCACCCCTAACTGCCCTCCCCTGCAGGCCTGATCACCCTCAACTCCCCTCCATTTCAGGCCTGGTCCCTCCCAACTGCCCTCCCCTGCTGGCCTGATCATCCATAACTGCCCTCCCCTGCCAACCATCTTGTGGTGGCCATCTTGTATCCACATAGGGGGTGGCCATCTTGTGGTGGCCATCTTGTGTCCACATGGGGGTGGTCATCTTGTGTGTTGGAATGATGGTCAATTTGCCTATAACCTCTTTATTAGACAGGATATCTTCTTTGCTCATGCTACTCTAATCTGAAGCATCCTCTCTTCTTACACAATTCTTGCTCATGCTTCAAGGCTTAGTTACCCCCCCCATATTATTTTTAAAATATGTTTTTATTGATTTTTAGAAAGAAAGGAAGGGAGAGGGATAGAGAGATAGAAACATCAGTTGGCTGCCTCCTGCATGCTCCCTACTGGGAATCAAACCTGCAACCCGGGGAATGTGCCCTGATTGGGAATCAAACCCTGATCTCTTGGTTCATGGGTCAATACTCAATCACTGAGCCATATAGGCTGGGCTCCCCCTATATTTTTAATTTTATTTTTCCATTAAAGTTGTCACTCAATATTTTATATTAGTTTCAGGTATACAGAAAAATGGTTAGACAATTATATAATTTATGAAGTGCTTCCTCTAATTATTCTAGTACCCACCCGACATCAAGACTGAGTTCTTGACTTACCTCTCCAAAAAGCCATCCATGATCCCTGAAGCCTGCCGAGTTAACTTCCCTTCTCTTTCCATTGAACTCTGACCATACCACACTTGTTTTTGTTCTATATTCAGTGCTTGGCCTGGCCTGCTTTCCTTTTTGGCTGATGACCTCCTTTCTGAAGCCTTTCATCCCTTCTCTGGTGTCTCCTGTGTACCTAGAGAAATTTATTTCACTTATTTACTTACATTTCTGTCTCTCTTTACTGGAGTCTAAGCTCTCCAAAGGTAGAGATTGTGGTTTATTATCTCCACCTAGCACAGAGTTCAACAAAATTTTGGTGAAGAAACAAGTGGGTAATCCATGCTCAAAAATATGTCTATTTTGTGCTCGCTTTGGCAGCACATATACTAAAATTGGAACGATACAGAGAAGATTAGCATGGCCCCTGCGCAAGGATGACATGCAAATTCGTGAAGCATTCCATTAAAAAAAGAATGTCTATTTCTTTGAGTAACCAAAGGTCTTGGATATTTCTTCTCCAGTCCCAAACACTGTTCATTTTCATTTAAGTAACCTCCATTAAGTTCTCCATAGCAGGGTATGGGAAAAACTTGAGATCAATAAACTGAAAGTCTTTCCCCTGTTTAGATACTATTTCAACTAATTCTTGTAGTGGAAAGAATGCTAGGCTCATAACCTGGTTTTAGTAAAGTTATGCTACTATCTAGCCACATGACTTTTGCAAGTTGAATTACCTCTCTGGCCAGCCTGTAAAGATGTATTAACATCTTTGTTAACACTTAACTTCTCATCCAGAAGCAATTTTTCTTTGGTAGTGAAAGGTCCACAAGATGTTTTATGTGTCCTATGACCAACCAACAGCTGCAGGAAACTTGGGGAAAACATAATTCTCCATCTTAGCTGGCGCAATTTTACTTTTGTTGTTGTTGTTAATGGCTTCCTCCTTCCAGGAAGTTTATTTATTTATTCATTCATTCTATATAGGGTTGCCTGAATTATCAAATAAAAGTACAAGACATATTCATATTTATTTAGTACCTCAAAGGTTATGAAGAGGCAGGACAACAGAATGGAATGCAGTAAGTCAGGAATAGTCAGGAATAGCTCTCTAAAATGGATCCCTAATTGGTAGCTTTGGGATTATTGGGGAACTTTATTTATTTATTTACTTACTTATATATTTATAAATATTATTTTTAAATTACAATTGACATTTAATATTACTTTGTATTAGCTTTAGGTGTATAGCATGGCGGTTAGATAATCACATACTTTACAAAGTGATTCCCTTGATATTTCTAGTACCCACCTGTCACCATACAGTTACTACAATATTATTGACTATATTTCCCATGCTGTATTTTACATCACAGTGACTGTTTTGTAACTACCAATAGGTATTTCTTAATCCCTTCACCCATCCCATCAACCTCATCCTGAGTTGTGTGACTTGTTAATAAATTTTGGATATTAGCCACTTATCAGATGTATCATTGGTGAATATGGTATGCTTTCCCATTCAGCAGGTTGTCTTTTTGTTTTGTTGATGGCTTCTTTTGCTGTGCAAAAACGTTTTAGTTTGATGTAGTCCCATTTGTTTATTTTTTCTTTTGTTTCCCTAGCCTGAGGATATATATCAGAAAAAATATTGCTGCCTTATGTTTTTTTCTAGGAGTGTTATGGTTTTGAGATTTACATTTAAGTGTATAATTCATTTTAAGTTGATTCTTATATATAACAAGATGGTCTAATTGTATTTTTTGCATGTATCTGTCCAGTTTTCCTAACACCATTTATTGAATAGACTGTCTACCCCCTTGTATATTCTTGCCTATTTTGTTCTATATTAACTGACCATATAGGAATGAGTTTATATCTGGGATCTGCTCTATTAAATTGATCTATATGACTATTTTTATACAAGTACCTTGCTGTTTTGATTACTTTATCCTTGTAGTATAGTTTGATATCAGATAGTGTAATACATTCTATTTTGTTTTTCTTTCTCAAGATTGGTGTGGATATTCATGGTCTTTGGGATTTCATATACATTTTGGAATATTTGTTCTAGTTCTGTAAAATATGTTGAAGCTCTCTGAACCTCCTACTTTTGGGATTTTTATTGAGGCTTCATTATGTCAGCATGATTGATCATTCACTCAATCTCTAGCCTCTCCCTACTTCCCAGAGGATGGGGAGCTTAAAATTTCCCAAATTCCAATAATGGTTTGATCTTTATGGTGACAGCTCCCATCTGGAAGCTATGCAGGAGCTCACCAAGATCATCTCATTAGCTCAACAGGCACTCTTATTACCCAGGTAATTCCAAGAGACATTGGAGCTTCATGTTAGGAACTAGTGTTAGGGGCCAAATATTAGAACAAAAGAGGCTCCTGGTGCTCTTATCATTTAGGAAAGTACAAAGATTTTAGGAGCTCTATGTCAGGTAATTAGGGCAGAAATAAATATATATTTTCTATTATTTCACAGGGTCCCTTCCCAGACCATCTTGCAATGGGTGATGTGCCCTCCTTCATGCTCCTATATTGCTTGGACTTGCACATTATGCATTTTAATTGCTCATTTTTTTGTGTGTATCTCCCATTAGAACCTCAGCTCCATGAGGTTTTGGATTACATCAGTTTTTCCACTGCTATATCAGCAGTGTTAACATGCAGTATAAATTCATCAAATGTTTGTTGATTAAATGAATACATGGTTAGACACTCCAAGCTTAGATTCTTTGGGGAGCCATAACCAGATAGGATTTCTCTGTTCAAGCACTAAAATAAAATAAACTTGAAAGAAGAATTTAAAAATACTCAGAAAAGCAGCATCTTTTATAAAGTAAGACATACTCACATTCCACAAGCAGAAACCCACAAATGGTATTTCCCAGAATAATTTGAGCTGCATTGGACTATTCTGCATTTAGTAGCCTCCAGGTATCTACACTAATAAAAGATAAAGATGCAAGTTGACTGTACCTTTTTGACACCCACCAACCAATTAGGAGTGAGTATGTAAATTAACCTAACAAAGATGGTGGGTTAATTTGCATATGCAGGGGCCAAGCAGCAGGGGTCAGGAGGCTTGAGTCATTACCATAGCGATGATGCAGGCATTTCTGGGCAGCCTGGGAAGGCAAAAAGGCAGCTCCAGGCCAGAGCGAAGGCAGTGCCAGCAGCCAAGGGAAGGAAGACCCATTCTTGCACAAATCTTCATGCATCGGGCCTCCATTTCTTTCATTCATGATATGATTCTTGGTCTCCGCATTTTGCTGCTTCTCAGTGTTGATGGAGTGGCTTTGTGTGCTAGTTGTCCTAGGACCCAGTAGCTCCGCCTCTCCAAACACCTGAAGTAGATACTCTTGGTGCACCTTTTTTGTGGGCTGGGTTCACAGTCTTGTTGTAGTTAATCCTTGATTGTTATTGGTACACTGGGAGGAATTGACCCCCAGGCCAATTGATTGTGAGGATTAGCTGTGTCTATTAATGGAAGAACTGCTGTGCTGGAGACACTCCTATGGGGCAAGACTTGTTTCAGTGGGGCTTTGGTGCTCACCAAGTCTGCCTCTTGAGTGTGTCACTTATGTATGTGAGGAATTGAAATCTGGTGTCCTCTCACACTGAACTTTAGGTACATTGGTTCCTGGATCTTCAAGGAAGTGCAAGTCAGCTAGTGTCTGTGGCCACCCAGCAGGAAGTACAGGGAGCTCTGCAGATTTCTCCTCTTTGCTTGGAGTTTGGAAGTTTTGGAAATGTCTGACCCAGTTGCAATTTGTTAGGTTAAGTTGCCAGAGGGCAGGCCATTAATATGCAAAAGTCGTGGCACAGCTGGGTGGGTTTGTAAATTGGGCAGGGTGGGTCTCAGGGAATCAGTAGGCTAGGGTGTGGCAAACAGCAATGGCTGCCAGTCAGTCCTTTCTGTCGTGTTCTGTTCAGTGTCCTGTGTCCCGTGCCCCAGTGCAGTAAACAATGATTCCATCGTGCAACTCTGTGAGAGAGTCACCCTCCCTTTCAGACCCGATGGCAGACAGTCCAGTTTCTCCCTTTATGAGTCTGGGTCCCCAGAATCTTGCCAGAAACTGGAGTTCAGAGAGTCGGGAATTTGTAACTCCCTACCAATTGAAAAACAACAGCACATGCCAGCCCAATTAGTGAGCCTCTCCTTACCTCTGCTTTCCAAGCCTCAGCACGTCCTACCAGGTCTGGATGCACTTTTTTCTTTCCTTCTAGTTGCAGAATTTCCACTCTGCCAGCTTCCTCATGGTTCTGGGAGATAGTTGTTTTGTCTTAGTTGTAGTTTTGGTGTTGTTGTGAGAAACAGCATGTACAGATGTATATGTTATGCCGCCATCTTGGTTCCCCCCATTGCCCATTTTTTTATTAGATCATTTATCTTCATTTTATTAAGTTGTATAAGTTGCCTGTAGATGTTGGAGATTAAACCTTTATCAGTGATAACATTTGCAAATGTGTTCTCCTATACAGTGTGCTTTCTTATTGTTTTGTTGATGGTTCCCTTTGCTGTTAAAAAAGCTTTTTAGTTTGATGTAGTCCCATTTGTTTATTTTCTCTTTAGCTTCCATTATCCTAAGAATAGTATCAGTGAAGTTCCTTTGACACATGTCTGAGATTTTGCTGCCTTTAGATTCCTCAGTATTTTTATGGTTTCCTGTCTTAGAGTTTAAGTCCTGTATCCATTGTCAGTTTATTTTTGTGTATGGTGTAAGTTGGTGATCTAGTTTCATTGTTTTGCATGTATTGGTCCAATTTTCCCAATACCATTTATTGAAGAGACTTTCTTTTTTTTTTAAAATATATTTTATTGATTTTTTACAGAGAGGAAGGGAGAGAGAAAGTCAGAAACATCGATGAGAGAGAGACATCGATCAGCCACCTCCTGCACGCCCCATAGTGGAGATGTTCCTGCAAGCAAGGTACATGCCCCTGACCGGAATCGAACCTGGGACCTTTCAGTCCGCAAGCCAACGCTCTATCCACTGAGCCAAACCGGTCTCGGCTGAAGAGACTTTCTTGACTCCATTGTATGTTCATGCCTGCTTTGTCAAATATTAATTGAGCATAGTGGTTTGGATTGATATCTGGATTCTCTATTCTATTCCATTAGTCTATATGTCTGTTCTTGTGCCAGTACCAGCCTGTTTTGAGAACAGTGGCATTGTAATACAGCTTGAAATCTGGTATTGAGATCCCATCTACTTTATTCTTCTTATTCAGAATTGCTGTGGCTATTTGGGGTCTTTTTTTTGCAGATGAATTTTTCTAGGTCTGTGAAATATGTAATTGGTATTTTAAAGGTAGTGCATTGAATCTATAGATTACTTTGGGTAGTATGGACATTTTAATGATGTTGATTCTACCAATCCATGAACATGGTATGTTCTTCCATCTGTTTACATCTTCCTCTATCTCTTTTCAGTGTCGTATAGTTTTCTGTGTATAGGTTTTTACCTCCTTAGTTAAGTTTATTCCTAGCTATATTAATTTTATTGGTGTGATGGTAAATGTGATTTCTTTTTTGGTCTCTCTTTCTGTAAGTTCACTATCAGTGTATAGACATGCCATAGATTTCTTGGCATTAATTTTGTATCTTGCTACATTGCCAAATTCATTTATTAAGTCTGCTAGTTTTTGATGGAGTGTTTCGGTTTTTTTTATGTACCATATCATGCCATTTGCAAATAACGACATTTTACTTCTTATTATCTAATTTGGATGCATTTATTTCTTCTTGTTGTCTAATTGCAATGGCTACTACTTCCAGTACTATGTCAAACAGGAGTGGTGAGAGTGGGCATTCCTATCTTGTTCCTGTTCTTAGGGGAAATGGTTTTAATTTATACCCAATAAGTATGATGTTAGCTGTGGGTTTATCATATATGGCATTTATCATGTTAAGGTATGATCCTTCTAATCTCACGATGTCCTCAGAGGCAAGTGCCTCTTCTTCCTCAGAGACAGGCAGGGGCTGGAGAGAGTCCTGGGGAAGAGGTGGGAGCACTGAGAGGGAAGGGACTGGCTCACTTTCAGCAAGGCAAAATAGGGGCGACAGGGTGCTCGAGAGCATGGCATGGTCACCACTCACTGCCTCTGGGCTCAGTGTCTCCACTGGTCCTCCAGGGGAGAGCTTTACTTCATCCGTGGCATAACCTGCCCCATTGAAATGTGTGTTCACAGAGTGAAGGGGGGATGAGAGCCGAAGCAAGGTTTCCTTTGATGTTACAACTTCCTCTTTCTCTTCCTCCTCCTCCAGGTCTTGTCTTGAGAGGACCTCAGGGGGGCCCAGCAGGTCTTCGGGAGGGGCCGTTTCTGTCTCCTCTCCATCCCCCAGCTCCCAGCTCAGGGCTTCCTCTGGCTCACTTGGCAGGCTCTGCTGGTCCAAATCTTCAGAGACATCAGTTAGTTGTGGAGTTGTGGCCTGGGATACAGAAAAGCCGCCACTCTCCAAGATAGATGCCTCCTCATCTGACAGCTCTGAGTCTGTAATGGCCAAAGCCAGTGCTGTTTTCTTTACATCCATCACCGGGGAGAAGCCAGCCAGTTCTGCCTAGCTTTCACTCTCTGTGTCTGCCAGTGGCTCATCACTTCCAGGGAGTGTGTTCTTCCCTTGCCGCTTCCTCTTGTCGTGTTTGTGATGCAGGGTGTCAGCTTCTGCCTTCATGCTGTAGTCCAGCTGCAGGAGCAGGGGCTCTAGGAGAGTGTACATCCTCTGGATCAGCTCATGATAAACCACCAGGGGCCACAGCAAGATAATGTAGGAAATCATAATCCCTGGAACATTGTGTCCCGACACAGCCATCACACAGCACAGCCAGAGCAGACTTGAGCACAGAACTGAGCTGGATTCTGCCTCTTGTACTGCAGCAGCTCCTGCATGTGAATCTGGAAGGTGAGCCATCTCTCAGCCAGGTATCTGCACAACTCGGGCACACTCAGCAGGTGCAGCCAGGAGCCTCACCCCAAACCCTCACTGTCAGAGTGTGGCTCCTCTGGGGATGATGATGGCATGTCAGGGAGGAAGTGAGGCTGCCAGAGATCCAGCAGAAAATAGGACAAAAGTGAGACACTGAGTAGGAAGATGGGCCAGAGGGTGGATGAAGACAGCAACCAGAACAGGCCATTGAGTGCGGCCTCCATGACCAGGCTGTGCAGTGGTTTCTCCCACACCAGCAGCGGCTGCGCCACTGCCAGGACCAACTCCCAGCCATAGAGCTGCAGCCACAATGTCATGGCCAGGTTTTCCACCGCCTAGGCCATGGCCTTCTCCTCGTCTGCCTTGCTAAGGCTCAGAACCAGACCTGGGCCTAGGCCCAGGTCCCGCCCACATTACCCCCACCACCGCCACTCGCCATAGCCCCCACCACTGCTACCCAAGCCTGAGAGGAGCCAGGGCAGCACAGCTGCCGCCTACGGGGGCACTTCAGGCGGAAGGCAACCCTGTCATTGTTTAATAGCATGCTGTTTAGTCTCCATATGCTTGATTTCTTTGGATTATTTTTATTGTACGTAGTTGATTTCCAGTTTTCTGCCACTGTGATCTGAGAAAATGCTTGATATGATTTCTATCTTCTTGAATTTGAAGAGACTTTTTCTATGACCCAACATATGGTCTATTTTTGAAAATGACCCATGTGCACTTGAGAAGAATGGGATGGGTGGAGTCTCAGGGCTTAAGGGACCACCTTGCCTTCCAGTCGGCCCCGCCCTCCACAGCCCCTGAGTCTCACATGACTGGATAATCGCTGAAACAGTCCCTTGCTTGCGTGTGTTCTTGCAGTGCCTCTAGACTGCTGCCTTTCCAGCTCCTCTGTGCTCCGGGACCATATGAGTCTGGGTCCCCAGGGTTTCGCCCGAAACTGGGGTTTAGTGAAGTTAGAAGTGGCGCAGTTGGGAGGGTCTGTCTCCTGCCCACTCGGGAAAGCCAGTGGCACAATCAGCAACCGGTCCTCTGCGCGTAATGCCGTGCACGTCACCAGACTTCTGATCTCTTGCAACTCCCCTAAATTTCCATGCACTTCTTCTTTTTCACAGTCCAAACTCCTCCCGTATGAGTTTCGGCTGGACCTGTGATTTAGTGTCGTAGGATAAGGGGGTTCAATGCCATTGAGAGTCTCCGTTTCCCTCCCGCCAGAGAAATCCAGCCAGGTTCTCCGGCACCCGCTCTCTCCACTGGCATCTCCGTACTTCAGCTTTTTGCAGCTCCTCTGGTTCTCTGTGAGCCCCTCTTTTTCCTTCTAGTTGTAGAATTTCCACTCAGCCAGCTTTCATGTGGTTCTGGATGATGCCCTTTCTGTCTTTTAGTTGTAGTTTTGAAATTGCTGTGTGAGGCAGCAGTGTAGTGTTTACCTATGCCACCATCTTGGATTCTCCTCCAGAATATTTTAAATTTCTTCTTTGATCTCGTTTATAATGCAATCATTGTTCAGTAACATGCTATTCAACTTCCAAGTGTTTGGATTTTTTGGAATGTTTTTATTGTAGTTTATTTCTAATCTTGTGCCATTGTGGTCTGAGAAGATGCTTGATATGATTTTAATCTTTTTGAATTTGGAGAGACTTTGCTTGTGACCCAATATTTGGTCTATTTTTGAGAATGTTCCATATGCACTTGAGAACAATATATATCCTGTAGCTTTGGGGTGAAATGCTCTGAAGATTTCAATTAGGTCCTTCTGATCTAGTGAGTATTTAGAATTGCTGTTTCTTTGCTGATTTTTTGTCTAGAGGATTTGTCCGGAGATGTTAGTGGTTATTAAAATCCTCTACTATGATTCTATTGTTGTCAATCTGTCCCTTGATATTCTCCAGGAGTTTTTTTTTTATGTATTTAGGGGCTCCTGTATTAGGTGCATATATGTTTATCAGAGTTATATCTTCTTGATGAATTGTTCCTTTTAGTATTATGTAGTGGCCTTCCTTATCTGTTGTTATAGCTTTTACTTTGAGGTCTATTTTATCAGATAGAAGTATCGTTGCCCAAGCTTTTTTCTCATTTCTATTTTCCTGAAAAATGTTCTTCCATCCCTTCACTTAGTCTGTGTGAATCCTTTTCTCTGAGGTGGGTCTCTTGTAGACAGCAAATGTATGGGTCCTGTTTTCTTAACCATTCAGCTACCCTATGTCTTTTGATTGGTGCTTTTAACCCATTTACGTTTAATGATATTATTGACAAGTTCATGTTTGTTGTCATATTTTTCCTTAATGTTTGTGTGTGTTTTTTCTTTTTGCCTTTCTTTTTTTTTCTTTTTACAGCAGTCTCTTTAGCATTTCTTGCATTATTGGCTTGGTAGTGATAAACTCTCTGAGCCCTTTCTTGTCTGTAAAGCTTTTGAATGCACCTTCAATTTTGAATGATAGCCTTGCTGGGTATAGTATTCTTGGCGTCAGACCCTTGTTTTTCACCACTCTATATAGTTCATTCCATTCCCTCTGGCCTTGTGTGTTTCTTTTGAGAAATCAGATGATATTCTAATAGGAGATCCTTTGTAGGTAACTTTCTGTCTCTCTCTGGCAACCTTTAAGATTCTTACTTTGTCGTTAGTGTTTGCCAATTTAATTATGATGTGTTGTGGTTTCAGTTTTTTTGGTTTCAGCTTGTTTGCAACTCTGTGTACTGCTTGGACTTTCATATTTTTTTCCTTGCCAATATCAGGGAAATTTTCTGTCATTATTTCTTCAAATAGGTTTTCTATTCCTTGCTTTTCTTCCACTCCTCCTGGTATCCCAATTAAGCATATGTTGTTTCATTTTGTATTGTCTCAAAGCTCCCTTAAGCTCTCTTCTTGTTTTTTAAGTCATTTTTTTTATCCAGTTGTTGCTGTGTTTGTGTGTTTTTTCCTACCTTGTCTTCTAATTTGCTGCTGCGGTCCTCAGCCTCTTCTAGTCTACCTTTTAGGCCTTCCATTGTGTTCCTTATTACAGGTATGTCATTCTTCATCTCCTCTTGGTTTCATTTCATGTTGGTGACATTCTCATTCAGCTCCTTATAGTTCTCATTGAGTTTTGTGATATTGTGGTTGAGTTTTGTGTATTTGTTTTCCATCTGTTTAAACATCCTTAAAACCATTTACTCTGAATTCTTTCTCTGAAAGGCTGCTCATTTCAATTTTATGTAACTCCCTTCCTGGTGATTCCTCTTTTTCTTTCCTTTGGGGATTGCTTTTACATCTTCCCATGTTTTCCTGTAATGTTTTAATTGTAGATCCAATTGCTTTACTACCCAAATTTTTTTTGGAGGGATGGTGCTACTGGTGTATTCTCTCAGTTCTCCTGTGTTGGTTAATTTATTGTAGTTTCCTACTTGAGCTATTTGGGTTCTCTTGATGTAGATCTGCGAACTTGAGCAGCACAACTGTGGTGTCTAGAAGTCGGCAGCCGTGGAGAGGAGTGTCCCTATTTTTGCTGTTTTGCACCATTACTTGAGATCACGCATGCCCAGTGGAGATACACAGTGGTACCAAGGACATGTCTGTCAGGGTGATGTGTTTCAGGGGCCTACACCCTGGAGAGGCGCGGCTGTGGTGTCCAGAGTTAAAAAATCACACCCGTGTGGGCTCCCAGTGGCTCCTAGGCACTGTTTAGGGTGTGGACCACCAGAAATGTGCTGCTGAAAACCCATCTTGGGTGGCGGCCTCAAGGGTGCACTGTAAACGGAGCAGGTGACCAGGGAGCTCCACAAAGCAGATAAGAGGGCACGCCACAGACAGGGCAACCAGAATATGCAAATACAGGGTTTAGGGGGCCACAGACGGGGCGATCCTGATGCGCAAACACAGGGACTGGGGTGCCTCACACACTGGCATGAAGGCACACTGAAGATGTGCTCGGAAATGCATTGACCCGGGAGTTTTGCAAGTGGGGAGTAGTGTGTATCTGCAACTGAAACCATGGCACAGTCTAAACCGTGGTGTAAGCACATGGTGCGCTTATACTTGGTGACCAGCACACACTCGGTGACCCGGGAGATCGGAAGCCCGGACCCATGTGTGGCCACTGCCTTAGCCACGCCAATGTCGCTGGGGAGGGGGAGGTTGCACTCACTGCTTTGGAAGCGGAGGTCCCAGGGTCCGTGGGAATGCAGGGTCCCCGGGTCTGCGGGACTCTGGCTGGAGTGGCTGTAAGGTTGCAGGGCAGCTCCAATGCCTATCTGTCTGGTGGTGTTGGTGGGTTCCCAAAGAAAGGCCATTTTTACCTTTCCCTATTTTTTTTTTATAGCAGTCCCTTTAGCTCCCTTTAGCGTTTCTTGCATTGTTTGTTTGGTGGCAATAAATTCCCTTAGTCCTTTTTTTGTCTGTGAAGCTCCTGATTTCACCTTCAATTTTGATTGATAGCCTTGCTGCATACAGTATTCTTCAGTTCAGACCCTTCCTTTGCCTGACTTTGTATATTTCATTCCATTCCTTTCTGGCCTGATGAGTTTCTGTTGAGAAATCAGTTGTTAGTCTGGTGGGGGTTCCTTTGTAGGTTACTTTCTGTCTCTCTCTGGCCGCTTTTAAGATTATTACTTTGTTGTTGGTATTTGCCAATTTAATTATAATGTGCCTTGGTGTCAGTCTTTTGGGGTTCAGTTTGCTTGGGACTCTGTGAGCTTCTTGGATTTGTGTGGGTTTTTTCTTCCTTATATCAGTGAAGTTTTCTGTCATTATTTCTTCAGTTTTTCTATTCCTTGCTCAGTTTTCTCTCCTTCTGGCACCCCCATTATGCGGATGTTGTTTTGTTTCCTGTTGTCCCATAGTTCCCTTAGGCTCGCCTCTTGCTTTTTAATTTTTTTTCTAGAAGTTGCTGTACTTGGGTATTTTTTCCTATCTTGTCTTCTAGCTCACTGATGCAGTATTCTGCTCCTTCTAGTCTACTTTTGATGCTTTCTATTGAGTTCTTTATAGCAGTGATGTCATTTTTCATTTCTTCTTGATCATTCTTCATTTCCTTTTGGTTCCTTTTCATTTCCTCTTGATTCCAACTCATATTGTCAAATTAGTTTTTTATTCTTTTCACCCAGCTTCTCTGGCAGGTTGATTGCATCCATTTTGTTTTTTTTCCTTTTCTGGTGATGCCTGCTTTTCTTTCATATGTGGGCTATTTCTTTGTTTTCCCATGGTCTGTCTTCTCTGGGTGTCTGGTAATGTAGTTCTCTCTCTCATGCCTTGATTTAAAGGCACAAAATACAATCAGGTACAATATACAGTGCTCTGAACATAAATTTATTCACAATATTAATAGCCACAAATAAAGGTGAGCACCAGAGAGAGTCAAATTAGGGATAAGAAAGAAATAAGAGAGGAAAGAGAAAAAAGAGAAGAAAATATAGAAAAGGAAAGAAAAGAAATGAAAGAAAGTGTGCCAAAGTGAAATTGGGAGAAGGGAGAAAAAAAGAAAGAAAGAAAAAAGCAAAAGAAAAAAATATAATAGACTAAAGAAAGAGAAGGAGAACAAATTATATATATGAGGAGAAAACTACAGCAGAATATCACTAATCCCCACAGATGCCAGCAACAAGTACCTGGAGATTAATGCAATCTACAAACAACAACTAATATCAAGGGAGGTGAGGAAAAACAGACGTAAAAAACAAAAACCAAAAACAAAGCAAAGAAAATACAAAACAAAATAAAATAAGAAGAATAAGCAAATCAGTCTTACGAAAAAGTGTAAAAAATGTACACAAAAATGTATAAAAGGTTGATATAATCAACATTAAAGCAAACAATAACAAAAGAACAGAGAGAAAAACTATTTTTTGGATAGTGGAGACAGAGAAGAGAGAGATGTGTATTGAATTGGAGCAGGGCCTTGGAAATTAGATTTATATATAAGTGGAGTAAATTTTAACAGGGGGTTGAAAGAAAGAATAGGGAAAATCTAAAGTAGGAAAAGGTAAGAAAAACAGGGCAACAAAAGGTGAAAAGATAGGAAGAGAGTAATGGCATAAAAGTAGAGTTCAGATAGAGTAAAATGATGCTAAAGGAAAGATGAAAATAGAATGTAGAACTCTAATTCCAAAGTAAAATGAAGGGAAAATAAAATGACAGGGTTTTTTTTTCAAAAAGGTAAAATAATAGTATTAAAAATAATTATTGAAAATAAAAATGTAATAATTAAAAAGGTAAAATCAAGTGAGGAAAAAAGAAAAAAATTAGTTTCTTAAGTAAAAGTTGAAAAAAAAATAAACTAAAAAATAGAATGCGCAGTAGTGAAGATGATTCACTTTCTCTATTGTTCTGTTTGGCATGCTTGATTCTAATTCAGGACAGTATTGGAATTTCCTGCATTCCACTGGTGCTCAGTGTTGTAAGCTAGTCCTGGTTTTTAAACAGGTGGTGTGTCTTAATCTCTCTATTCTTTTGTGATTATGCAAGAGTCAATTTGTGAGTCAGCCCCTGGGTTGCAGTGTTTTAGGATTGATCTCGGAGACTATAGGTCCTCTCTAGCCTGTGCTTATATCCTGCTTTCCCTGTGGCACGCAATACTAGTTTGTGGGAGTGGGCTGCCCTGGAGGTAGTTCTTTGATGGTCACTCTTGGCTGCGATCCCCAGGTTTCAGAAAAACAACTTTCTCCTGCAGTCTCCCTGGGTATACCCAACTGCATGATCCTATGTATTGGGCTTAGGAATCAGAAGCAAATATCTGAAGAAGAAATAGCGCAAGTCTGTGCTGTCCCCTTTCCTCTTTCTTGTCCAAGCCACTGGCACACTTTAATAACTCCCAGGCTGTTCTTCTGTGTCAGATCAAAATGGTTTGCTTTCTAGAGATCCCCTCTGTTAGAAGCTCTGAGGACCCCCTTCCACATTCACAGATCACGCCATGCCCAACAGCCACAGATTTCTCTGGGTGCAGTGTATCCCCAGTCCTCCATCTCCCACAGTGTGTGCACTTCTCTGTCCTGTGGGATTAGAGACCTAACCTTATCCCCGGTGAAATCTGACCTTTCTCTGTGGTGTGTAGAGCTCTTCTGAATCTGAGTGTTTGTGCCAATTGGGGATTGGTGTTCTGGGACTCACAGCTGTTTGGTGGGTGCCACAGCTATAGATTTTCTGGCTTCTATAAATATCCACTTTCCCCTTCAATATGGAAAAAACCATCAGCAGTCAGGGTTGCCCGGTCAGGGAAGCCCTGTCCAGCAGTCCCCCACCTTCTCCTGGAGTGTAGTTGTCCCTTAACTCGCCAAAAAACACTCCCAGTGCTACCCTCTGCTGTTCTCTCTGTCTGCTCGGGGACAAGGCTTGGGACTGTCTATTCTGCCACCATTTTTTGGGTCAGGATTGCTGTGTCTGCTTATTTTTTGTTTAGACAATTTATCCAGTGATTTCAGTGGTGTATTAAAGTCCCCTACTATGATTGTATTGTTGTCAATCTCTCCCTTGTTATCTTCCAGGAGTTTTGTTATATATTTGGGTGCTCCTGCATTGAGTGCATATATGTTTATCAGGGTTATATCCTGTAGTTGTATCAATCCCTTTAGTATTATAAAATGGCATTCCTTATCTTTTCTTATGACCTTCAATTTGAGGTCTATTTTGTCAGATATAAGTATTGCTACCCCAGCTTTTTTTTTTATTTCCATTTGCCTGAAAGATATTTTTCTGCCCCTTCACTTTCAATCTGTGTGAGTCCCTTGTTCTGAGGTTGGTCTCTTATAGACAGCATATATATGGGTTGTGTTTTTTTTATCCATTCAGCCACTCGATATCTTTTGATTGGAGCATTTAGTCTGTTTACATTTAAAGTTATTGCTGAAAGGTACTTGTTAGTAGTCATATCTATTTTTTTGTCTGTGTTCCTTCTTACCTTTTTATTTCTTCTTTTTACAGTATTCCCTTTAACATTTCTTGCATTGCTGGCTTGGTAGTGATAAACTTCCTTAGTCTTTTTTTTTTTTTTTGGTCTGTGAAGTTCCTGATTTCCCCTTCAATTTTAATTGATAGTCTTGCTGGATAGAGTATTCTTGGATTCAGTCCTTTGCTTTGCAACACTTTGTATACCTTCTTCCATTCCCTTCTAGCTTGATGTGTTTCTGTTCAGAAAGCATTTGATAATATGATGGGCAATCCTTTATTGGTAACTCTCTTGCAGACTTTAAGATTCTCTCTTTGTCATTAATATTTGCCATTGAAATTATGAAGTGTCTTGATGTGGATCTTTTGGGATTGATCCTGCTTGGGACTCTCTGTACTTGTGTAACTTTTTTCTTCCCCATATTTGGGAAGTTTTCTTGCATTATTTCTTCAAATAGATTTTCTAACCCTTGCTGCTCTTCTTGTCCTTCTGGCAGCGCTATTTTATGCATGTTACTTCATTTCATGTTGTCCCAAAGCTCCCTTAGGCTTTCCTCCTGCTTTTTAATTTTTTTTCTCCAGTTGCTGTTCAGATTGGGCTTGTCTCTGTACCTGATCTTCTAACTCATTAATTCAGTCCTCTGCTTCTTCTAGTCTACTGTTGAAACTTTCCATGGTGTTTTTGATTGTAGCTATATCGCTTTTCATTTCTTCCTGATTCTTCTATAGGTTGTTGATTTTCTCATCCATCCAATGTATGAATTCCATGGCCATTACTCTGAATTATTTTTCGGTCATATTGCATGCTTCAATTTCACTCATTTCCTTTCTTGGTGACTCCTCATTTTCTTTCCTCTGGGGATTGTGTCTTCTCCCCATCCTGACTATCACCACATGGTTCAAACTTTGAGTTACAGGACCTGGGCTGTGTGCCGTGGGAACTTTGCACCACCCAAGTGTCACTGAATTGCTCCAACAGTAGGACATGTAGCTGCGTGTGTTGGTGGGAACCAGGCTTGCCCAGGATCAGTGTTACCAGGATTCATTGTGGTTTCATGTGTGCACCTAGAATCATGGACCCTGCCTGCACTGTGGTGTTGGTGTGTGCTGAAAACAAGTCCCCTAGCACGTGCCAGGAATCAGAGTTTCCCTGTGTCTGCACCAATTATCAAGTATTAAAAGAGTCTCTGTTGCCTTGTGTGGCTTCTTGCTGAGAATCAGGATCCCGTGTATGCATGCACCAAGAATTGGAGTCACTGGCTCTTAGTGAGAATGTGCTGTGAGTCAGGGATCCCAGGTGCATAGTCAAGTCAGTGGTGCTCAGTGCTGACTCTTGCTGGGAGAATCTGGGTCCCAGTCATCCTGGGGGATGGGGTTGCACAGTAGCACTGTGTTGTGCCTGCGCTGCAGAAAACAGACTTCCGGTGCGCTTGCCCAGAATTGAAGTCAGATGGCACTGCTGCCCTGCATGGACTTCAGGTTTCTGTTACAGGGAACAGATTCTAGTCTCTGTGTGTGTGCAGGCTCAAATTCTGATAGCAGCGCTGCTGTCCCTGTGCATGCTCCCAACTTCAAATTGCCCTAGGGGGGCTGTGGCCTGAGCGAGAGACAGGTCTATCAGTTACTATAGCACTATCTGCGATTCTGCAGGGAGGAGGATAGGTTCTTTGACTCACAAAAATCTGCGGCCAGGAAATTTGGATTTTTGTTGTCTGTTGGTCTGAAGCTGTGGTCGCAGTTCTCTGTACCCAGTGGCTACAGGGTCCTGGTTTGTGTCTGAGACACAACTAGGTGGTGCTGAGGCCAGGATCCTAGTCTCAAGCAGCTCTGTTTCTCAAGATGGCGTGGTCTCTGTGCTCACCCAGAAGTGTCTGCTTTGTGCGCAGGGCTCTACTGTCTAAGACTGCCCAGTTTGGTAGCCCCTTGGAGGACCTGCAGAATCTAATTGTCTCTAGCTCATACACACACACACACACACACACACACACACACACACACACACCACATCTACACTCTCCTCTATGGTTCCCTCACTCTCTCACACTCTCTCCCTCCGTACCTTCCTGCTATTTGCCATCTCCAATTAGTTGCTTCTTGTAAGTGCCCCAAGCAGGGATTGAGTCCCAACTGGGGATTGAACTCACAACCTTTCAGTGTAGGAGTTGATGCTCCAACCAACTGAGCCACATTTGCCAGGGCTGTTATCTCTTTTTATATACATGAGGAAACAGGTTCAGAAGATTCAAGTCAATTTCACATAAAATGCAGAGTGCAGTTCTGAGCCTTCTGTTCTATCTGCTAGTGAATTGAATATTTCTCTTTTCTGAGGGAGTGGAATGGTAAGCTTCCCCATGTATGCTGTTTCTTTAATGAAATGCTTTATTGAGACTCTCAGCTGCCAAGCCATCAAGGA
Organism: Lasiurus cinereus; assembly: GCA_011751065.1. NCBI lineage: Eukaryota > Metazoa > Chordata > Mammalia > Chiroptera > Vespertilionidae > Lasiurus > Lasiurus cinereus. The sequence continues at coordinate 30,553,900 of JAAGEH010000015.1, read as the reverse complement.
CCTTACAACTTTCCCCACAAACCTGACCTGGGAGGATTGGGGAGGGGAGAAGGTGATGGAAAGAGGGAGAGGCTGGAGTGTGTGTTGGGGGCTGGCTTTCTGGAGAGCTGAGGGGGAGAACAGTGTGTTGAGTGAAGGCCAGAGCAGAATTAAATCCAAATGCAGGTTATTTCACTGAGGCCAGGAAAAAACCACACATAACTTTCTGGTGTCAGAAAGGATACCTCGCCCACCAGAGACAGCAGGTACAGGCTTCTTGCAGCTGGGAAGGCTCCCGAACTCACCACAGGCAGGCAGTTCTCTGGGATCCAGTTTGTTTCCCTTTCTCCTGTGACTTGTGCAGGGATGGCTGCAGGGAAGACTGCAGACCAACAAATGATCAGAGACCAAATCCTAATTCAAGTTCAAACAGATGCTCTTTTCTTGGAGGTGTTCAAGGTGATTTGATCTACAAAGAGCCACTTCTCCATCTCTCTTGTGTTGGGGGAGAATTCATCCTCTTCTCTTGGGATATGAGCCAGCTGAGATAGATGCGTCACTAAAAGACATGTATATAATTTGTTCCAGGTCTGAGCCTACTGGATAGGCCTTTGAACTTACCCAGCAACTCCAGGAAGAGGAAGAAGATCAAAGAGCCCAAGAGAGTCATTTTTTAAGATCTCTTCTAAAGTCTAGTCTAGATGTTCTGGGCAGAGGGAGGAGGCAACTTCCTTGCCCAAAGACGAGAGCTGTGAGTCCTCAAAAAGGGCCACTTGCAGCAGAAGTACTTGCAGCAAGGGAGGAGTGGGGCTTAGTATATGCAGATCATCTGATCCCCTCTCAGACACTCTAAATCAGAATTTCTGATACTGGGTCCCAGCAGGTAGCAATTCTTTAAATTTTTTTAAATTAAAATATAGTTGGCATGCGATATTAGTTTTAGGTGTACAACATAGTGATTCAACATTTATATACCTTACGATGTGCTTACCACACTAAGTCTAGTAACCATCAGTCACCATGCAAAATTATTACAGTATTATTTTGCACATTCCATTTCACCTTTTTGACTCATCTCTCCATTCCCCTTCCTAGAATTTCAAACAAATGCCTCAGGTGATTCTCAAGTACAAAGAAGGTTTGAGAACAATTCGGTTAAGGCACAGGCTCAATAGAGTTCCAATCCTGCTTGAGCTACTTAACCAACTGAATGATTGCTCTTGGGCAAGCTGTTAAATCTCTCAGAGTTTTAGTTTCTACAGGATGGAATAATAATGGTACCTTCCTCACAGTGCCATTGGGAGGATTAAATGAGATAATGTGCCTAATTTAAAATGATAGTTATTATTAAGCCTCTTATCCCCAACCATGCACTTTTTCCTACTTTCCCTTTTAAGTACAAAATGTGAAATTATTTTTTTCCAGCAGATGTTTGGCACTTTTTAAAACTAGTGTTAAAAATCCAGACAGAGGAGGAATCCAAGATGGCGGCATAGATAAACACCTACAATGCTGCCTCGCACAACAATTTCAAAACTACAACTAAAAGACAGAACGGACATCATCCAGAACCACAGGAAAGCTGGCTGAGTGGAAGTTCTACAACTAGAGGGAAAGAGAGGGGCTCACGGAGACCCAGAGGAGCTGCAAAAAGCTGAGGTACGGAGACGCGCGCGAGGAGAGAGCGGGTGCCTGAGTACCCGGCTGGCTTTCTCTGGCGGGAGGGAAACGGAGACTCTCAAAGGCATTGAACGCCTTATCTTCCGACACTAAACCCCAGATCCAGCCGAAACTCATACGGGGGGAGTTTGGACTGTGAAAAGGGAGAAGTGCATGGAAATTTAGGGGAATCGCAAAAGATCAAAGGCCTGGTGGCACGCACGGCACTGCGAGCAGGACAGACTGCTGATTGTGCCTCTGGCTTTCGCGAGTGGGCGGGAGACAGACCCTCCCAACTGTGCCACTTCTAACTTCACTAAACCCCTGTTTCCGACGAAACCCTGGAGACCTAGACTCATGTGGTCCTGGTGCACAGGGGAGCCGGAAAGACAGCGGTTAGAGGCACTGTGGGCGGCGCACAAGGACCGCTCCAGCCATTACCCAGTCACGTGAGACTCAGGGGCCGTGAAGGGCGGGGCCGACTGTAAGGCAAGGCGGTCCCTTAAGCCCTGAGACTCCACCCATCCCAAGCTCAACAGAGGCTTCTTCAGTTTTGCAAGTCTGGCATTATAAGGCTGAATTCAACACAGAAGTTTCCCTGGCATAGTGAAAATGCCAAGACAAGGGAAGGGATCACAAACAAAAGAAATGGAGGAAAAAAAACGACTGGATATAGAGTTCAAAACCTAGCTTATAAGGTTTTTCAAGAATATGCTAGAAAAGTTGGATAAACTTAGCGAGAGCCAAGAGGAGATGAAAAAGGACCAACTAGAGATGCAAAAGATTCAACTAGAGATGGAAAAGGTCCAACTAAAGATGAAAAAAGACCAACTAGAAATTAAACATACACTGACTGAAATAAAAACTATTATACAGAGTCCTAACAGCAGACTAGAGAAAGGCAAGGATCAAGTCAAAAATTTGAAATATAAAGAAGCAGAAAACATTCAACTGGAAAAGCAAGAAGAGAAAAGAATCCAAAAATGTGAAGATAATGTAAGGAGACTCTGGGACAGCTTCAAGCGTACCAACATCAGAATTGTGGGGGTGCCAGAAGAAGAGAGAGAGCAAGATACTGAAATCCTATTTAAAGAAATAATGACTGAAAACTTCCCACATCTGGTAAGAGAAATAGACTTACAAGTCCAGGAAGCACACAGAACCCCAAATAAAAGGGATCCAAAGAGGACCACACCAAGATACATCATAATTAAAATACCAAGAGCAAAAGACAAAGAGAGAATATTAAAAGCAGCAAGAGAAAAACAGTTCATTACCTACAAGGGAGCATCCATACGACTGTCAGCTGATTTCTTGACAGAAACGATGCAGGCTAGACGGGAGTGGCAAGAAATATTCAACGTGATGAACAGCAAGAACCTACAACCAAGAATAATCTATCCAGCAAAGCTATCATTCAGAATTGAAGGACAGATAAAGAGCTTCACAGAGAAGAAAAAGCTAAAGGAGTTCATCAACTCCAAACCAGTATTATATGAAATGCTGAAAGGTACTCTTTTAGAAGAGGAAGAAAAAAAAGGTAAAAGACAAAAAATTATGAACAACAAATACATATCTATCAACAAGTGAATGTAAAAATTAAGTGAATTAAAAATTTGATCAACAAAATAAACTGGTGAATATAATAGAATCAGGAGCACAGAAAGGGAGTAGACTGATAATTCTCAGGAGGACAAAAATCATAAAGCATCAAACAGACTGTGAAACTACAGCAGAAAGATTAAAGTTAGGTGAGTTAGATAAGTGATCAATCAAAGGACTTGTATGCATGCATATAAGCATAACCAATGATCACAGACACTGGGGAGTCGGGGTATGCCTGGGAGGGAGGGGGTGCAATGGGGAGATATTTATAAAAATTAATAAAAATTAAAAAAAATATCCAGACAAAGCAGAGGTATCATATAGTGTCTGCAGATATTTACTACATGGTACACAATTCTGAGAAGTGTCTACATGGGCAGTGTCCACTTTCATATTGCCTTTTCTCCCCTTCTCTTCGTCCTCCCCCTAATTAAAACTTATGCATCCAGTGTTCCATCTCTGTAGGGCCTTCCTTCCTGTTAGGGCTATGACATCATGAATTAATCCTGTAGCTGCATAATGATGTAACCTGTGCTGTCTTCTCTTGAGAGTTTGATGAATGGGAATTAATCCCTCAAGAAGATTCCCCTCTCCTTGATTGAGCTGACAAAATAGTTTGTTAACTTCTAAAACTGAAATTTGGCCCTTGGACTTAAGGTGTCCTCATGGACACATAGGTCCTCATAGTCACAGCCTCTGTCTTACCTCTTATCCATAACTTGGTAATGCCTCACAACTCCACCTCCAAAATATTCCACTGACTTTCCCTTCCATTTTTTCCCCTTAATGATCATTTGAACCTGATTCCAGATACTTAATTTTTTTTGAGTTACAGTAGTATTTATTTAATTAATTTTTTATACATATCTCCCCATTGCTCCCCCTCCCTCCCAGGCATACCCCAACACCCCAGTGCCTATGTTCATTGGTTATGATTATATGCATAGATACAAGTCCTTTGATTGATCTCTTATCTACCTCACCTAACTTTAATCTTCCTGCTGTAATTTTACAGTCTGTTTGAAGCTTTACTGTCTCTGTATCTATCCTTTTGTTCATCAGTTTATAATGTTCTTTATTATCCCCCAATGAGTGCGATCATGTGATGCTTCTCCTTCATTGACTGGCTTATTTTGCTAAGCATAAGGCTCTCCAGTTCCAACCAGGTTGCTGCAAATGGTAAAAATTCCTTCTTTTTAATGGCAGCATAGAATTCCATTGTGTAGATGTACCACAGTTTTCTGATCCACTCATCTGCTGACGGGCACCTAGGCTGTTTCCAAATTGTGGCTATTGTAAATTGTACTGCTATGAACATAGGGGTGCATAAATCCTTTCTGATTGGTGTTTGTAATTTGTTAGGATAAATTCCTAAGAGTGGGATTACAGGGTCAAATGGGAGATCCATTTTTAGTTTTTTTGAGGAAACTCCATACTGTTCTCCACAGTGGCTGCACCAGTCTGCATTCCCACCAACAGTGCACAAGGGTTCCTTTTTCTCCGCATCCTCGCCAACACTTGTCGTTTGTTGATTTGTTGATGATTGCCATTCTGACAGGTGTAAGATGGTATCGCATTGTCCTTTTGATTTGCATCTCTCGGATGATTAATGACTTTGAACATGTTTTCATGTGTCTCTTGGCCTTCCTTCTGTCGTCTTTTGAAAAGGTTCTATTTAGGTCCGTTGCCCATTTTTTTATTGGATCCTTCATCTTCCTTATATTAAGTTGTATAAGTTGGTTGTAGATTTTGGAGATTAAACCTTTATCAGTGATAGCATTTGCAAATATGTTCTCCCATGCATTGATCTTTCTTGTTTTGTTGATGGTTTCTTTTGCTGTGCAAAAGCTTTTTATTATGATGTAGTCCCATTTGTTTATTCTTTCTTTAGCTTCCATTGCCTTTGGAGCAGTATCGGTGAAGAAGTTCTTTTGGCATATATCTGAGATTGTGCTGCCTGTGGATTCCTCTAGTATTTTTATGGTTTCCCTTCTAATGTTTAAGTCCTGTATCCATTTTGAGTTTATTTTTGTATTTGGTGTAAGTTGGTGGTCCAGTTTCAATTTTTTGCATGTATCTGTCCAATTTTCCCAACACCATTTATTGAAGAGGCTATCTTGGCTCCATTGAATGTTCATGCCTCCTTTGTCAAATATTAATTGAGCATAGTGGTTTGGGTGGATATCTGGGTTCTCTATTCTATTCCATTGATCTATAAGTCTGTTCTTGTGCCAGTACCAGGCTGTTTTGAGAACAGTTGCTTTGTAGTATAGCTTGAAGTCTGGTATTGTGATCCCACCTACTTTATTCTTTTTTCTCAGAATTGCTGTAGCTATCCGTGGTCTTTTTTTTTTTTGTTCCAGATGAATCTATGAAGAACTCTTTGTAGGTCTGTGAAATATGTCGTTGGGATTTTAATGGGTAGTGCGTTGAATCTGTAGATTGCTTTGGGTAGTATGGACATTTTAATGATGTTGATTCTCCCAATCCATGAGCATGGTATGCTCTTCCATCTGTTAGCATCTTCCTCTATCTCTTTTTTTAGTGTCCTGTAGTTTTCTGCATAAAGGTCTTTTACCTCTTTAGTTAGGTTTATTCCAAGGTATCTTAATTTTTTTGGTGCGATGGTAAATGGGATTGCTTTTTTAGTTTCTCTGTCTATAATTTCACTGTTAGTGTATAGAAATGCCACAGACTTCTTAGCATTAATTTTGTATCCTGCTACATTGCCGAATTCATTAATTAAGTCAATTAGTTTTGGAATGGAGTCCTTTGGGTTTTTTATATACAATATCATGTCATCTGCAAATAAGGACAGCTTTACTTCTTCTTTTCCAATTTGGATGCCTTTTATTTTTCTTGTTGTCTAATTGCAATGGCTAATACTTCCAGTACTATGTCGAACAGGAGAGGTGAGAGTGGGCATCCCTGTCTTGTTCCTGTTCTTAGGGGAAATGCTTTTATTTTTTGCCCATTGAGTATGATGTTAGCTGTGTGTTTATCATATATGGCTTTTATGATGTTGAGGAATGATCCTTCTATTCCCTTTGCTGAGAGTTTTTATCAAGAAAGGATGTTGGATTTTGTCAAATGCTTTTTCTGCATCAATTGATATGACTCTGTGATTTTTATCTCTCAATTTGTTTATGTGATGTATCACATTTATTGATTTGCGGATATTGAACCATCCCTGCATTCCTGGGATGAATCCTGCTTGGTAATGGTGTATGATCTTTCTGATGTACTGCTGGATCCGGTTTGCTAGAATTTTGTTGAGGATTTTGGCATCTATGTTCATGAGAGATATTGGCCTATAATTCTCTTTCATTGTGTTGTCTTTATCTGGTTTTGGTA
>JAAGEH010000015.1:30428988-30547293 GCA_011751065.1 Lasiurus cinereus | reverse complement strand
GGATTCAGACCCTTCCTTTGCATGACTTTGTATATTTCATTCCATTCCCTTCTGGCCTGACGAGTTTCTCTTTAGAAGTCAGTAGCTAGTCTTATGGGGGTTCCTTTGTAGGTAACTTTCTGTTTCTCTCTGGCTGCTTTTAAGATTTTTACTTTGTTGTCGGTGTTTGCCAATTTAATTATAATGTGCCTCGGTGTCAGTTTGTTGGGGTTCATTTTCCTCTGTGAGCTTCTTGGATTTGTGTGGGTTTTTTCTTTTCTATATTGGGGAAATTTTCTGTCATTATTTCTTCAAACATGTTCTCTAATCCTTGTTCAGTTTCCACTCTTTCTGGAACCCCAATTTTACGGATGTTATTTTGTTTCATGTTATCCCAAAATTTCCTTAGACTCTCCTCTTGCTTTTTAACTTTTTTTTCTAGAAGCTGCTGTACTTGAGTATTTTTTCCTACCGTGTCTTCTAGCTCACTGATGCGGTCCTCTGCTTCTTCTAGTCTACTTTTGATGCTTTCTCTTGAGTTCTTTTAAGCAGTGATGTCTTTTTTTATTTCTTTGTGCATTTCTTCTTGCTTCTTCTTCATTTCCTCTTGGCTCTTATTCATATTGTCGAATTTGTCTTCCATTCTTTTCTTCCACCTTATGATCATTTCTCTGAACTCTTTCTCTGGCAGGCTTATTTCAGCTTTTATTTCGTTTACTTCCTTTTCTGGTGAAACCTGCCTTTCTGTCTTTTGTGGGCTGTTTCTTTTTCTGCCTATTGTCTTTCTTCTCTGGGTGTCTTGTTATGTAGTTCTCTCTGCTACGTTGATTGAAAGGCACAAACTACAACACGACCAGGTACAGCACACAAGGCACTGAGTAGAAATGTATTGAAGATGTTAATAATCACAAATAAGGTGAACACCAATGAAGGATAAATTAGGGGTAAATAGAGAAAGAAGAAGAGGAAAATGAGGAAAAAAGAAAAGAAAAAAGTGCCAAAATTGAATTGGGAGAGTGAGAAAAAAAAGATAAATAAATGAACAATAAAATAAAATGAAATAAGAAAATAAAAAGGAGAAGAAGGAGAAGGAAATAGGAAGAGAAAAAAGTTAGAGAGAAAAGAAAGTGTATACGAGAGAAAAGAGGAACAAAATATAGATGTCAGTAGACAACTCCAATAGAACAGTCACTAATCCCAATAAAGGCCAGCAACCAGTACCTAGAGATTAAGGCAAAGTGCAAATAGCAACTGGTATCGTGGGAGGTGAGGGAAAAGAGAGGTAGAAAACTAAGCAAGCAAAAAGCATAATAAAACAAGTAGAATAAACTAAAACAATCTCACAAAAAATTTCAAAAAATCGATATAACCACTTTTTAGGCAAATAGCAACAAAAGGACATAGAGAAAAAAATAACTTTTTGGCTAGTGAAGACAAGAAGATAGAGGTTTGTGTGGACTTGTAGTAGGGGATTTGAAATTAGATATATAAATGGGGTGAAATTTTAACCAGGTAAAGAGAAAAATAGGGAGAATCTAAAGTTGGAAATGGGAAAGAGAAACAAGAAAACAAAATGGAGAAAGTTAGGAGGAAAGTGTTGGCATAAAGGTAGCGTTGAGTTGGATTAAAATTATGCTAAAGGATAGATGAAAATAGAATGTAGAACTCTAATCCCGAAATAAAATAAAGAGAAAACAAAATGATACTTGATTTTTTTCCAAAAAGATAAAGTACTACTAGTAATTAATAATACTAGTTGAAAACAAAAATAATAATTAAAAAGGTAAAATAAATTGAGGTGTAAAGAAAAAAAAATTCTTTTAATTAAAATATGTGAAAATGAAAAATGTAAAAAAAATTAAGAAAAAAGGAAGAAAGAAAAAAGGAAAAAGAAAAAAAAGAAAAAAAAATAGAATGGTCCTTCACTTCCACTATTATTCTGCTTGGCACTCCTGTTTCCCAGTAGGGAAGGTATTGCAGTTCCCTGTGTTCCCATCTTGGTGTTTTAATCTCTTTATTCTTTTGTGGTTATGCGAGAGTCAATTTGTGTGTCATCCCTTGGGTGGCAGTGTTTTGGAATTGATCTCTGAGACAAAGCACAGGACCTCTCTAGGCTGTGCTCAGATCCTGCTGCTCTTTGGTTCTCAAAGCCAGTTCGTGGGGTTTTGCAGCCAGGACACTGTAATAACTCCCAGGCTTTCCCTCTGCCCCAGAAAAAAAAAAAAAAACGAGTCGTTTTCCAGAGCTCTCCTCTGTCAACAGCTCAGAGGGTTTGCCTTCACACTTAGGGATCACGCCCTGACCACCTCTGAGGACCTCTCCAGAGACAGCTTTCCCACAGCCCATTTCCCACAGTGTGCGTGTCTTTGTTGTGCGGGGGTAGGAGACCTCACCCTGGCCCAGGCGAAATCTGACCCTTCCGTGCGCCGCGTGGATCTCCGAATCCGCCGCCTGCGTATCCGCACCGCCTGTGTGTCCGCGCCACCTGGGAAGCCATGCTCTGGGTCCCTGGCTGCTCTGTGGGTGCCTCCGTCAGCCGCAGCTTTCAGACCTCCGCAGACATCCACCTCCCTCTTATCCCAGGAGCAATCTGACCTTTCCGTGTGCTCTGTGGATCTCTGATTCCGCTGCGTGTCTGCGCCGATTGGAGAGAAGAGTTCTGGGTCCCCGGGTCCCCGGCTGCTCGATATGTGCCCAGCTGAAGGCTTTAGACCGCCGCAGACATCCACCTCCCACTGCAAGATGGCTTGGTCTCCGTGTTCGCGCTGGTGGCTGCAGCGGACAAAAACCCCGTGGCAGTGGGGCTGCCTGGCCAGGAGAGCCCCGTCCAGCAGTCCCCCACCTTCTCCTGGAGGATAACTGACTCTTAGCTTGCCAAGAAACACTCCCAGTGCGACTCTCAGCCACTCTCTCTCCCTCTCCCCAGCGACAAAGCTCCAGACGCATCTGTCTACTCCGCCGCCATTTTCTCTCCCCCCAGTACATTCCCTCTCCACTGGATAGGACTAGAGGCCTGGTGCATGGAATTCATGTACGGGTGGGGGTTGTCCCTTAGCTTGGCCTGCACCCTCTTCAATCTGGGATCCCTTGGGGGATGTCTGACTGCCGATTAGCATCAATAGGTTTTAGAAGCACTGTATCCCAATGATTCTAATGTATAGTGAGGGCTGGGACCTGTACTTTAGACTTTTTTTTATTGATTTTTTACAGAGAGGAAGGGAGAGGGATAGAGAGCTAGAAACATCAATGAGAGAGACATCGATCAGCTGTCTCCTGCACACTCCCCACTGGGGATGTGCCCAAAACCAGGATACATGCCCTTGACCGGAATTGAACCTGGGACCTTTCAGTGCACAGGCCGACGCTCTATCCACTGAGCCAAACCATTTCGGTGGGAACCAGTACTTTAAACTATATGAATTTTCTCATTCCACAAATATTGAGTGCTTATCATGTGCTTGGTACTGTTAAAGGGCCTGACAATGTAGCTATGAACACAATAGACAAAAATCCCCACCTTCTTGGAGTTTCATGGAGTTTATGCTTTAACTAGAAGCTTGGTGCATGAATTTGTGCACCACTGGGGTCCCTAGGCCTGGCCTGTGGGATTGGGCCAAAACCGGCTCTCCAACATCCCCCAAGGGGTCCTGGATTGTGAGAGGGTGCAGGCTAGGCCATGGGACCTCACTGGTACACGATTGGGCTGGGGAGGGATGTGGGAGGTATGCCAGCCAGGGAAGGACCGCAGGAGGGCTCCAGGGTGTGTCCAGAACACAGCAGCAAGCTAACCTACCAATCAGAATGTCTACCCCTTGGTGGTCAGTGTACATCATAGTGAGCAGTTGAGTGGCCTTAGCATATCATTAGTATATTATGCTTTCATTGGTTGGCCAGATGACCAGACAACTGGACACTTAGCATATTAGGCTTTTATTATATAGGATGGGGAATACAGATAATAATTACGATAATCTTAAATCTATATTATGTTGAAGAATGATAAGTACAATGGAGAAAAATAAAGTAAGGAAGGAGGAATAGGAATACCAGGGGTGGTGTGTGAAACACTTTGAATTGGAATGATTGTTTTAATCATAACAAAAATACCATAATCCAGATGATTAAATAACAGACATTTATTTTTCACAGTATGTAGGCTGGGAAGTCCAAGATCAAGGCATTGGCAGATTTTGTGCTTGGTGAGTACCCACTTCCTGATTCATAGTTAGCCTTATTGCTATGTCCTCTCATGGCAGCAGGTTAGAAGTTTCTCTTTAGTATATTTTCTAGAAGGGCACTAATCCCATTCATGTGGGCTCTGCTCTTTTGACATAATCATCTCCTAAAGCCCCCTACCTCCTAATACCATCACATTGGGGATTAGGATTTCAACATATGAATGGGGGTGTGCGATAAAAATATTTTGTCAGTAACAGTGGTCAAGGAAAACTTCACAGAGCAAAGGACAATTAAGAAAGACCTGAAAGCAGTTGCTGGGGTAAGCATACAGATATCTGGAGGAAAAATATTCTTGTTAGAGGGAATAGCCAGTGCAAAGAGCTCAAATCAGGAGTGTGCTTAGTGTGTTCTAGGAAAAATAAGGAGTGTGCCTGGAGAGAAGTGATGGCGAGAGAGGTAAGGGTGGGCAAGTTGCTTAGGGCCTTATAGGCCATTATAAGGACTAGGATTTTTATTCTGAGTGAGATAAAGAAGCATTGGGTGGCTTTGTGCAGAGAAATGACATGCTTTGACTTATAGAGGATCACTCTGGCTGCTCTGGGGAAGACAAACTATATAGGGGCAAGGATGGTAGGAAAGAGGCTATATTAGGGGTTGGAGGACTATTGGAATTTGTCTGGATGTTCTAGGCCATTCTTCTCCTCTCCCTTGTGAGGATGGTAGCAGGAACTTCATGACCTTGGGCTTTGTTCCACAGGGATAAAGGAAGAAATAAATCAGATATGAAAATGTGCCTGACATTTGCAGATGTTTCTCAGGATTAAGATATAAACAAATGCACTATGGCAATTTGAATCTCTTTCTCTTTTGTCTCTTATTCCATCTCAGATCCCCCTCCCAACCTATTCCTTGAGGATTCTTAGATACATTCTCACCCCTCATAGTGGCCTAGGTCTCTTGTTCCACTTTACCTCCAGTTTTTGACAGAGAGATAAAGACTTCTGCATTGAGTTGAGTGGAGATCTTATAGTGGAACAGTAATGGGCAGTAGTAATGCTTAATGTGTAAAATGTTTTCTGTCCTGGAAAAAAATCAATGCCATAAATGTAGACTTAATGGGACCCCTTAGGGAATGAGAGACTGGATAATGTAACATTCTAGTTAATTGAAAGGTAACCAACTCTTCACCCCTGATTATTTCTTCTTTTCTTTACATTAGATCTTATTTCTGAGTATAAAAATAATGGTTTTTACTGCATGCTTGTAATGTGACAGACGCTGTACTAAGTGTTTTACAGACATTGTCTTATTTAACCCCCTTAACCACTGATTATGTAGACACTATCATTACCCCTATTTGGAAGTTCAGGAAATTGAGGTTCAGAGAAATGAAATAACTTGCCCAAGATGGCACAGCAACTGAGTGGCTGAGCCAATCTGTAGTATGCTTAGGATCAGCCTCAGTGATCAGGATTTGCTTGTCATGGATTGTACTGTGAATGGTTCCTGGGCTACTAATGGCCTCAGTGTTACCAGGCCAGCCATCTGGGAGATTTCTCAGGGTCAAGAGAGCAGGCAGAGAGGACACGCAAGAGCCTGGGCTGTGCCATGGAAGCCCTGGGCATGAGGTTCATTTAAAAAAAAAAAATTAAAAAGTAAAATCCCAACATCAGACTTTTCTAGTAGACTGCAGAAAAGCAATGTTTAGTTCATCAATAACAGTGTTATAATGTTATCATAAGTGTTAAAACATCATTAATTTAATCTTTTGGGGTGTGTGTGTGCAAATAAACCAAGCTGAATTAGCTATAAATATGACATCCAGGCTGTTTTCAGTAAATATAATTTCATTCCTTTTAGTCACATTGAGAAAAACGAGGTTATGCTAAATGTCAAGGTGAGACCTATTTTAATAAATAGATAAGAAAAATTTATTGTTCTATGCAAATGGATTCTTCCATAGTTTAAAACTATCTGAAATGTTTATTTTCTTTGAAAAGAATGCAAGATCTTCTTGCCTTTTAGTTATCCTGCTCATTTGCTTAACAAAGCCAGTTTTCACTGATCAGTGCATAATACCTTGATCTCAGCTCAGGTCTGAATTCATGCAAATTTGAATGGGAAGTTCTATACTGGATAGTTTCCATCTGCTCCTTCAGATCCTCTCCCCACCCTTTTCCACCCTGCACTCTGTATGGAGACACTGATTTACAGGGATGACATCAGAGGCCTGCCCATCCTTACTTAGTCAGGCCTACATGGTAAAGGCATCCCCAACTCCTGTTACTAGCCCCAGATAACTTGCCTGAACCTTTACAGGTAGTCCCTTTAGTGACCTTCCCTCTCCAAAAGACCCATTTTGAGTGTGTCATATATTTCCTGCTAAGATCCTGACTGATACAGGTTTTGAGTGATCTTTATTCCACTTGTAGGTCTCAGACATTGATTTAGGGTGATATGACTATACTACTAATTTGAATGTATAAAGCTCTGTACAAGTCCAGTGATTGGTTAGTGTCAGGGTAGAAACACTGAGTTCAAGTAAGAAACTTGGGAAAGGAGTCCGGGTCAAGAAGACAGTGTGACCCTGTAAGCTCTTTGAGGAAAGACATTGTGATTACTTTACTCATTGTTGTACTCTCATTAGCACCTAGCCAATAGACTGCCAAATAGTAGGCATTCTGTAAATACTTGAGTGAAAGAATATCAGAAGAAAGAACATACTGACTAAATGCACAACGAAGTTAGAGGGTTACCTTAGGAAGAATCCTAATCCAGATATCAAAGCCAATGCTTGGGAATGAGAGTAGGAATTTGCCTTCCCTGGCTAGAAAAACCTCAGATATGCACTGCACATAATCCTTTGGGCAAGTTAGACTACCAGTGTCAAGGACTACAACCCATGGTCAATTTGCCCACTGCTAGTTTTAACTAGAGATGATTTTGATCAAATGGGAATATTTGAGGAAGGTCTTCTTGGGGCTTAAGTATTGAAAAACTTAGGGAGATTTTTCTACTGAAAATGAAATGTGCAATAGGATAACCTTTACTAGAAGCATGGAGAATGTAATTTTCAGGCATTCTTGTCTAAAAGTACAAGTTTACATAGAAGATCTGGTGGCAAATTATTGCATTACAGTTCTGTTGACACTTCCACTGGCTGGACTAATTGTTTTACTTAAGACTACAATGTGTGCCTGGCCAGTGTGTCTCAGTGGTTGAGTGTTGACCTATGAACCAGGAGGTCATGGTTTGATTTCAGGTCAGAGCACATGCCCAGTTGTGGGCTTCATCCCCAGTAGGGGAGGAGGGTGCAGGAGGTAGTCAATCAATGATTCTCTCTCATCATTGATGTTTCTATCTCTCTCTCTCCATTCCCCTCTGGAATCAATAAAATCTATATTTTTAAAAAGAGTACAATGTTTAAATGAAATGTTTTGGACTTTAAAAATGACTGTGTATGTGATTAGAGGATGTTTGCTCTATAATTACTCCTTAGGACTTTTGAGAACTTTGACCTGGTAGTTATTGGCAGGGAGGGGAGCACTTAAAATCACACTCAGTTTTAAATTAAGAAGGCAAGTTACAGTACTGGAAGGCTGGATGTTTGGGATATATCAGATAATTCAGTTGGTGAGCTTTTTCAAATTCACAGATACCTCCCTATTCCTACGTTGACCAGTATCAGTTGGGAATAACCAATTTAAACTTTGTATCAATTTGGATCAGCCTTCTCCCTTCCAAAGATCTGAAATGGGAGGTTAGCCTGAATTCTAAGAAGCTTGAACAATAGTTTGGGAAAGATTAGGTCAATAAGTTTTTAGATTCAACCAGCGGTAATGAATTATGGTGATCAAAAGTGAATGTCCTGGATGTGAGGGCAATCTGGTTGCAACATCTGTCACCCCATTGATTGCCAGGGTTGATTTGGCTGATTTGGTTGGCTAGCAGTTGTCCCCCTCCTCCCTCACCAATCCATATGCATCCCTCCCGAAGCTGTGCACTTGGTCAAAGAGGACAATCTTCCCCCCCAGAGAAGAGGCCCCAGTCTTCAGTCAAGGCTATAGGAGTAGCTGCATTCCCATGCTAGAACCTCCAAATAAGCTCTTTAAGTGAATGTCCTCCTTTTCACTAAATCCCTGAGCTTTTAGCATTTCAGGTCAGCCTTGGTAGCTAGAGCTAGTGTGAGAGAGCACAGCACCTTCACAGCTCCGATGCACACCACCTGACCCAAAACCAAACAAACAAAACAAACAAACAAAAAAACAACAACAACAAAGAACAAAAAAAGGTCACATCTTTCTTTTACAGGATTTTAATGTAATCCTCACTAGCATTAGCAAAAATTGCTTTTTGGTAGCTGGAGGGAAGCAAAGAGCACTTGACTATCTTAATATCCTCATTCATGAGAGCCTCTCTTAAAATGGAAAATTGTTGCGATGGGGGAAGATTAGCCTCAGAGACTCTGACAGAGGAAAACAGATTCAAATCAACCTTGATTAATCCATCTTCTTTGAAAATTAGTTGTATAAAAGGGTCAAGATCATAAAGAGACAGTTCAGTTTCTGGATTCTGTTCATAGTGATTGTTCTGTCTCATTTAGATAGAATACTAAATATGCCATAATTATGGTGGGGGATAGGGATTCAGAAAAGGAAAAGAAAGGGAGGGAAGGGAGTGAAGGAAGGAGAAGAGTTGAGAGAGCAGGGTTGAAAGTAAAAGATGGAGGGATGGAAAAAAGTGAGGAGTGAGAAAAGAAATTGGAAAAGCAGGAAAAGGAGGTTATAATTCAGCCCTGAAGGATATTGAAAGAGCTACAAGGGCATGCTGGTTAGGACCAAGTGCTGGGGAGCTGAGGAATAAAACCTACATTAGGAGGAAGGAAAAATGGCATAAAAATCCAGTGTGTGTGTGTGTGTGTGTGTGTGTGTGTGTGTGTGTGTGTCCAAATACCATGTCCAAATGGGGAGGGGGTAGATTTAATCTTATGGGCTATGGGGCTCTGTAATTATGGAAAGTATGACAGGAGTGCAGTTCTAGGGGTACAAGGTAGAGATGCTGACAATGTTTATTTCTATAGTCTTATCTTCCTAGGAGTTTAGTCAGAAAGCCTCACTTTAGTCCAAAGGTTAGCATAAGGTTGGAACTTGGGGTGGACATAAGCCACCAGTGCCCACAAGGCCTAGGTAGACATAGGGAGTCCAGTGGTAGAGTTGTCTGTGCTATTTAGGAGGACTTCTTGCCAAAGAGGGCTGTAAAGAGGCTGTGATCTGGCCCTGGGTAAGCTAAGTGATTGCTATTACCCTGGCAACTGTGTCGGCCAGGCATAAACAGTGTTGGCCCCTGCTTCTTCCTAGTCTCTGTTGTGAGAGAGGTGCAGCCTGCAGTCATCTCACTTGAATATCAGCTGCTTTTCTGGGCCTGGAACAGGGTGAGGATTGTGTTTGGAAAAGAGTGAGCCTAAGAAAAGAAATAAGGTTGGGGATGGAGGAAGTATGGAGAAAAAGAATGGAAGAAGAAAAAATTGAGGTATAAAAGAAAGTTATAGAATTATAAATTTAAGAAATTTAGAGAAATGGAAAGATCCTTATGGTAAGAGAAGGGTCAAGCAGAGCCCCTCCTCATATCCTCAACTTTGAACTTATTAGCAATTTCTAAAAAACAGAAAAACAGTCTTGTTCTCTATTGATGATTTATAGACAAAATGGTTTTATGGGTTCTCTGCTAATTTGACCCTGAGCAAATTTTTTTTTTGCCTCAATAGCGGCATACTGCATATTCTAGTTGTAATTCTAAAAACCATAACTGTTGCTCAGATACCATTCTATGTGCTGGATATAGAATTTATCTGGGTTTTGGTGGTGGTAATGGTGCTAGAGTACTGAAGACATTAAGTGAATGGTCTCTGGACTCTCATCTTTTTTTTTTACATTTAAAAAATTTTTTATTAATTTTTATTAATTTTTTATACATATCTCCCCATTGCCCCCCCTCCATCTCAGGCATACCCCGACCCCCCAGTGTCTGTGATCATTGGTTATGCTTATATGCATGCATACAAGTCCTTTGATTGATCACTTATCTACCTCACCTAACTTTAATCTTTCTGCTGTAATTTCACAGTCTGTTTGATGCTTTATGATTTTTGTCCTCCTTAGAATTATCAGTCTACTCCCTTTCTGTGCTCCTGATTCTATTATATTCACCAGTTTCTTCTGCTGATCAAATTTTTAATTCACTTAATATTTTAGATTCACTTGTTGATAGATATGTATTTGTTGTTTATAATTTTTTGTCTTTTACCTTTTTCTTCTTCCTCTTCTAAAAGAGTACCTTTCAGCATTTCATATAATACTGGTTTGGAGTTGATGAACTCTTTTAGCTTTTTCTTCTCTGTGAAGGTCTTTATCTGCCCCTCAATTCTGAATGATAGCTTTGCTGGATAGATTATTCTTGGTTGTAGGTTCTTGCTGTTCATCACGTTGAATATTTCTTGCCACTCCCGTCTGGCCTGCATCGTTTCTGTTGAGAAATCAGCTGACAGTCGTATGGGTGCTCCCTTGTAGGTAATGAACTGTTTTTCTCTTGCTGCTTTTAATATTCTCTCTTTGTCTTTTGCTCTTGGTATTTTAATTATGATGTGTCTTGGTGTGGTCCTCTTTGGATTCCTTTTATTTGGGGTTCTGTGTGCTTCCTGGACTTGTAAGTCTATTTCTTTTACCAGATGTGGGAAGTTTTCAGTCATTATTTTTTTAAATAGGATTTCAGTATCTTGCTCTCTCTCTTCTTCTGGCACCCCCACAATTCTGATGTTGGTACACTTGAAGCTGTCCCAGAGGCTCCTTACATTATCTTCACATTTTTGGATTCTTTTCTCTTCTTGCTTTTCCAGTTGAATGTTTTCTGCTTCTTTATATTTCAAATTTTTGACTTGATCCTTGCCTTTATCTAGTCTGCTGTTAGGACTCTGTATAATAGTTTTTATTTCAGTCAGTGTATGTTTAATTTCTAGTTGGTCTTTTTTTATCTTTAGTTGGACCTTTTCCATCTCCTCTTGGGTCTCACTAAATTTATCCATCTTTTCTAGCATATTCTTGAAAAACCTTATAAGCGTGGTTTTGAACTCTACATCCAGTCGTTTTTTTTCCTCCATTTCTTTTGTTTGTAATCCCTTCCCTTGTCTCAGCATTTTCACTATGCCGGGGGAAAACTTCTGTGTTGAATTCAGCTTTATGATACCAGACACAAAGCCGAAGAAGCCTCTGTTGAGCTTGGGAGGGGTGGAGTCTCAGGAGTTAAGGGACCACCTTGCCTTCCAGTCGGCCCCACCCTCCACAGCCCCTGAGTCTCACGTGACTGGGTAATGGCTGGAGTGGTCCTTGTGCATGCACCCGCAGTGCCTCCAACCGCTGACTTTCCAGCTCCCCTGTGCACCAGGACCACACGAGTCTAGGTCTCCAGGGTTTCGTCCGAAACAGGGGCTTAGTGGACTCAGAAGTGGCACAGTTCGGAGGGTCTGTCTCCTGCCCACTCGCGAAAGCCAGCGGCACAATCAGCAATCTGTCCTGCGCAAAGTGCCGTGCGCGCCACCAGGCCTTTGATCTTTTGCAGCTCCCCTAAATTTCCGTATACTTCTCCCTTTTCACAGTCCAAACTCCCCCCATATGAGTTTCGGCTGGATCTGGGGTTTAGTGTCATAAGACTAGGGGTTCAATGCCGTTGGGAGTCTCCGTTTCCCTCCCGCCAGAGAAAGCCAGCCAGGTACTCGGGCACCCACTCTCTCAGCACGCGCGTCTCAGTACCTCAGCTTTTTGCAGCTCCTCTGGGTTTCTGTGAGCCCCTCTCTTTCCCTCTAGTTGTAGAACTTCCACTCAGCCAGCTTTCCTGTGGTTCTGGATGATGTCCGTTCTGTCTTTTAGTTGTAGTTTTGAAATTGTTGTGCGAGGCAGCAGTGTAGGTGTTTACCTATGCCGCCATCTTGGATTCCCCCTGGACTCTCATCTTTTTACATATGTTAATCAATTTCCACAAGAGAAAGGAAATGAGCTGTGCAGCCAGCCTGGCCCTGTTTATGCGGGCCCCCAGCTGCTTCACTGATCATGATCCTTTTAAAATATCTGACTACTCAGTTACCCTGGTCTCCAAGGAAGTGAGTGTGGCTGGCCTCCCTTGCCAGATGTGCTGGCTGCTTCTTGCAGTGCCCCAAGGACCCAGTTTTCAGTGGTTCTTTTATGTGCTGTTTCTAAAATAAATGGAGATGTCTGTGTTCTGTGCTTTAGGTGTTGCTTCTGGCTGATTGCTTGCTGCAGGCTGAGAGAGCCAAACACCACAAATATTTGTCTGAGGTGGTGGTTACCCAGTGCCCACTTGCCTGAGTAAGTTCTTAGGGAGTAATTGTATATTAAGTTCAACTGTAACATAAGGGTGGCTAGGTACTCTGTATATCCTTAGGAAGAATCCCGGGGCTCAAGAGCTGGTGGAGTACACTGGCAGGTCCCTTATTTCCAAGCAGTGTGGAGCAGCTGGGGCTATTAAGAGTGTTCAGGGCCTAGGAAGCCTTGCTAAGGATGAAAAAAAAAAGAGATGTCAGGGAAAGCATTCTTTGTAAATTACATCAGTTACATATCCTTAAGTTCAAAGTGAGGAGGAAAAAAGACACCATTCAACTACGTACTCTCTTGGCCTATACAAATGTAGTCATCTCATTTCTCAGAGCAATCACAATGCATTTGTACCTCTTTTTATGTCAATCCTAAGGAACTGAACTTGTCATCCTCAAAGCCCCAAAGACCTTCATGTTCTCATAGTCAAACCCAAGGCCAATACAAGGAAGGCCTTTTTTCCCTGAAGCTACCTTTCCTAGATGGGATAAAGATAGAAGAAGATATACTTTATTTTTGTTATCATAGAAAATTCCAAACATATTCTGCAGTCAATGATGATCCCATAGCATCCCTTTGGTCTATCTGTGATTTTGACCACAACTCTAGTGGATAGTTCCATGTAAGCTCACACTCATCTAGAAATGACAGTGTCCTACCTTTAATGTGTTCCTCTTATTTTTCTACTTTTTGCCCTAGGCCCTTGTCCTATACTCTGGTTAACTCACAACCAATGAGGATGAATGTTTTTTCCCTTTTACTTTAGGTGGTCAATTTTGGGAGGTATTCTGTGTACATCTCAGCTTTTCCTGGCAAATTTGAATCTCCTACTCACAGAGGTGACCTCAACATCTCAATAACATTCTTTTTTTTATGCTCGCCAAGGACATTGATTTTTTTTAAAGAGAGAGAGAGAGAGAGAGAGAGAGAGAGAGAGAGAGAGAGACTAACTATGTGAGAGAGAAACATTGATCAGTTGCCTCCTCTACACTCCACAACCAGGGATTAAACTGTCAACCCAGGTATATGCCCTGACTGGGAATTGAACTCACAACCTTGTGGCATATGGGATGATGCTCCAACCACCTAAGCCAGGGCAATAGCATTCTTATATTGGATTTTTCACCTCTATTTCACTCTTCCAACTTCCTTAATCTTCCTCTCTGAAATTGACTCCCAAATAAACCATCAGCACCTACATCTTTGTCTCAGACTCTGCTTTTAGAGAACCTAAACTAAGAAATGTGCCAAAGTAGATGGAACTATTTAATGAATATCCCTCCCTATTTACCTACCACCTAGCTTAACAATGATCAACTCATGGCTAATCTTATTTCATTTATACCTCCCCCAGTCTCCACCCACAGATTATTTTTAAGCAGATCCAAGATACCATATAAAGATGCACTTTCAGCTGCCTTGAGCCACTTTTCTACTCTGGAGGGTAAAATGGCCAGATTAAGCTGGAGTCTTGCATTTTCATTTAATTTGGAAATGTAACCATACTCGTATTTTATTTTTAGTGTAAAGTAATAATATGTTATTTCTTAAAACATTTTTTAATTTAGTTGCTCCCCTATTCAGTGATTCCCATGACCCTCTCACTGACCATAGGTTAAGCCTGGAGATACTCTGGTGTAATAGAGCACTGAACTAGAAGCTGGAACATCTCAGTTACTAATTAGCAGTGTATCCTTAAACTAGTTACTTGAGTAAAAATGGCGGTGGAATAGACAGACAAGTCCCGAGCCTTCTCCCTGAACAGACAGAGAGAACAGCTGAGGGTCGCACAGAGAGTGTTTGTTGGTGATTTAAGGGATACTATATTCCAGGAGAAGGTGGGGGACTGCTGGATCAGGCTCCCCTGACCAGGCATCCCCCACTGCTTCTGGGCTCTCTGCCTGAACCACCAGCTCTGATGCGGAGACCATGCCATCTTGAAGAGGAAAGTGGATATTTATGGGAGCCTAAAAATCTACAGTTGCAGTACCCATCGAACAGCTCCAAGCCCCAGAATACTGCTTCCCAATCAGTGCAAACACTCAGATTCAAAGGAACTCCACACAGCACACGGAAAGGTCAGATTTTGCCTGGGATAAGGTGAGGTCTCTGGTCCTGCAGAACAGAAAGGTGCATGCAATGGGAAGTGGACCAGGGGAAATTGGCACCAAGAGAAATCCATGGATGTTGGGCAGGACATGATCCCTGAATGTGGAAGGGGGCCCTCAGAGCTGTTAACAGAGGGGATCTCTAGAAAGCAACCCATCTTGATCTGATGCATAAGGACAGCCTGGGAGTTATTAAAGTGTGCTGGCTGCTTGGACAGGAGCAGGGAAAGAGGACTGAACAGACTTGCACTCTTTCCTAGTCAGATCCTTGCTTTTGATTGCTAAGCCCAATAAAAAGGATCACCCAGTTGGGGACACCCTGGGAGACTGCAAGGGAATGGTGTGTTTCTGGAGCCTGGGGATCAGAACGGGGTGTAACCATGGGAGAACCAGCTCTGGGGCAGCCCATTCCCACAAACAGTTATTGAGTGCCAAAGGGAAAGAAGGATCTAAGCAGAGGCTAGAGAGAACCTATAGTCTTGGAGGTCAATCCTGAAACACTGAAACCCAAGGGCTGAATCACAAATTGGCTTTTGTGTAATCACCAAAGAAAAAAGAGATTAAGACACACCTCTGCCTTAAAGACTAGTGGAATGCAAGGAACTGCAATATTGTTCCAAGTGAGAAACAGGCGTGCCAAACAGATCAATAGAGGTAGTGAATGACCTTAGCTACTGCAAACTCTAATTTTTTATTATTTTTAATTTCTTATATTTAATTTTTAATTTTTCATCTTTTACATATGCAATGAATTTCTTCTTTTTTTCTCACCTGTTTTACCTTTTTAATTTTTACATTTTTATTTTCAATCAGTATTGTTACTACTATTATTTTACCTTTTTGGGAAAAAAAGTGTCATTTTATTTTTTCTTTATTTTACTTTGGGAGTAGAGTTCTACATTCAAATGGCATCTTTCCTTTACATCACTTTATTCTATCTCAACTCTACCTTTATGTCTTCACTCTCTTCCTAACTTTTCTCCTATTGTTGTTCTGTTTCTCTTACCCTTTTCCTTCTTTAGATTTTTCCTATTCTTTCTTTTTAACCCCCTGTTAAAATTTCACCCCACTTATATATCTAATTTCCAACCTCCTGCTCCAAGTCCATAGACAATTCTCTCTTCCCTGTCTTCATTATCTAAAAAATTGTTTTTCTCTATGTCCTTTGGTATGGTTGCTTGAATGTTGATTATATCAACCTTTTATACATTTTTGTGTATATTTTGTGCTTATTCTTCTTATTGTGTTTTGTTTTTTTGTTTGCTTTTTTTGTCTGTTTTCCCTCACCTCCCTTGATATTAGTTGTTGTTTATAGATTGCATTAATCTCCAGGTACTTGTAGCTGGCATTTGTTAGGATTAGTGATATTCTATTGCAGTTTTCTCCTCATATATGTAATTTGTTCCCCTTCTCTTTCTTACTCTCTTTTCTCTCTCTTATTTTTTTCTCTTTTTCTTTTTTCTCCTATCTTTCCATTTAATTTTGACACTATTTTCTTTTCTATTCCATTCTTTTCTTCTTCTTCTTTTCTCTCTTCTTTCTCTCCTATACCATAATTTGTCTCCCTCTGCTGGTCACCTTTATTTGTGGCTATTGATATTGTGAATACATTTCTGTTTAGTGCCTTGTGCATTGTACCTGGTTGTGTTTTTTTTTTTTTACCTTTAAATTAACACAGGAGAAAGAGAACTACATAACCAGACACCCGGAGAAGAGAGACCATGGGCAGACAAAGAAATAGCCCACATATGAAAGAAAAGCAAGAATCACCAGAAAAGAAAGTAAATAAAATGGGGGCAAGCAACCTGCCAGAGAAAGAATTCAGAGAAATGGTCATAAGGTGGCTGAAAAGAATGGAAGACAAATTCGACAATATGAGTAAGAACCAAGAGGAAATAAAGAACCAAGAAGAAATAAAAAATGACATTGCTGCTGTAAAGAACTCAATAGAAAGCATCAAAAGTAAACTAGAAGAAGCAGAGGACCGCATCAGTGAGCTAGAGGACAAGTTAGGAAAAAATACCCAAATACACCAGCTTCAAGAAAAAAAATTAAAAAGCAGGAGGAGAGCCTAAAGGAACTTGGGGCAACATGAAAAAAAACAACATCCCCATAATAGGGGTTACAGAAAGAGTGGAAACTGAGCAAGGAATAGAAAACCTGTTTGAAGAAATAATGACAGAAAACTTCGCTGATATAGGGAAGAAAAAACCCACACAAATCCAAGAAGCTCACAGAGTTCCCTAGCAAAATGAAACCCAAAAGACCGACATAAGACACATTATAATTAACCTGGCAAGCACCAACAACAAAGTAAGAATCTTAAAAGCAGCCAGAGAGAAATAGAAAGTTACCTACAAAGGAGCCCCCATCAGACTAGCAACTGATTTCTCAACAGAAACTCATCAGGTCTGAAGGGAATGGAATGAAATATACAAAGTCAGGCAAAGGAAGGGTCTGAATCCAAGAATACTGTACCCAGCAAGGCTATCAATCAATATTGAAGGTGAAATCAGGAGCATCACAGGCAAAAAAGACTAAGGGAATTTTTTACCACCAAACCAGCTATGCAAGAAATGCTAAAGGGTCTGCTGGAAAAAAAACAAATAGGAAGTGAAGAAGGTACACAGGGATAAAGAACAAAAATGGCCACAAATAAGTCCCTATCAATAATAACTTTAAATGTAAATGGATTAAATGCTCCAATCAAAAGACAGAAAGTAATGGATTGGATATCAAAACATGACCCCTATATCTGCTGTCTACAAGAAACCCACCTCATAAAAAAAGACTCACACTGACTGAGGGTGAATGGATGGGACGGTTTTTCAGGCAAATGGAAATGAAACAAAAGCTGGGGTAACAATATTTATATCTGACAAATTAGATCTCAAAGTGAAGGACATAAGAAGAAATAAGGAAGGACACTTCATAACACTAAAGGGAGCTATTCAGCAAGAAGAAATAACTCTGGTAAACATATACGCACCCAATATAGGAGCCCCCAAATACATAAAAGAAACTCCTGTAGTATATTAAGGGAGAGATTGCCAGCAATACAATCATAGTAGTAGACTTCAATACCCCACTATCACCATTGGACAAATCCTCTACACAAAAATTCAGCAAAGAAACATCAATCCTAAATGACTCACTAGACCAGATGGAATTAATTGACATCTACAAAACATTTCACCCCCAAGCCACAGAATATACATTCTTCTCAAGTGCACATGGGTCATTTTCAAAGATAGACCATATGTTGGGTCGTAGGAAAAGTCTCTTCAAATTCAAGAAGGTAGAAATCATCTCAAGCATCTTCTCAGATCACGGTGACATAAAACTGGAAATCAACTACAATAAAAACAATCCAAAGAACAAACACATGGAGACTAAACAGCATGCTATTAAACAATGAATGGATTTCCAGAGGGATCAAGGAAGAAATAAAAAACATCATGGCACCAAATGATAATGAAAACACAACACTACAAAATCTATGGGAAACAATGAAAGCAGTCTTGAGAGGGAAGTTCATAGCTCTACAAGCCTATCCCTCAAAAACAAGAAACAATGGTAATAAATTACCTAACCCATACAACTCAAAGAGAAAGAGAGCACCAAGAAAATCCCAATTTAAGCAGAAGGAAGGAAATAGAAATATCAGAGTGGAGATAAATGACATAGAGACCAAAGAAACAATACAACAGATCAACAAAACCAAGAGCTGGTTCTTTGAAAGGATAAACAAGATTGATGAACCTCTAGCTAGGTTCACCAAGAAACAAAAAGAGACTATTCAGATAAACAAAATCAGAAATAAAAAAGGTGAAATAACAACAGATCCCACTGAAATACAAAGGATTGTTAAAAAAATATTATGAACAAATCTATTCCAACAAACTGGACAACCTGGAGGAAATGGACATATTCCTAAAAAAATATAACCTTCCAAAACTCAATCAAGAAGAATATGAACATCTCAATAGACCAATAACTATGGAAGAAATTGAAGCAGTCATCAGAAAAGCTTCCAGCTAACAAACTTCCTGGGCCAGATGGCTACACAGGGGAGTTTCACCAAACATTCAAAGAAGTATTAAAACCTATGCTCTTCAGACTATTATAAAAAATTCAAGAGGAAGGAACACTTCAGAGAACTTTCTATGTAGCCAAAATCACCCTTATACCAAAACCAGATAAGGACAACACAATGAAAGAGAATTATAGGCCAATATCTCTCATGAGCATAGATGCCAAAATCCTCAAAATTCTAGCAAATCGGATCCAGCAGTACATCAGAAAGATCATACACCATGACCAAGTAGGATTTACCCCAGGAATGCAAGGATGGTACAATATCCGCAAATCAATAAATGTGATACATCATATAAACAAATTGAGAAATAAAAATCACAGTCATATCAATTGATGCAGAAAAAGCATTTGACTAAATCCAACACCCTTTCTTGATAAAAAATCTCAACAAGGTGGGAATAGAAGGATTGTACCTCAACATAATAAATGCCATATATGATAAACCTACAGCTGACATCATACTCAATGGGCAAAATCTAAAACCATTTCCCCTAAGAACAGGAACAAGACAGGGATGCCCAGTCTCACCACTCCTGTTCGACATAGTACAAGGACTTTAACCTGAAGACAACTGGGAAACTTTAGAAGGTTTAACTCTCAGTATATATCATCAGTGTCTACTGGATTCAATTTTATTTTTTAAGTGTTTATTTTGAACAGTTCTAACTAGGTGTAAGGATTGATATTTCATGACTTTTATTTTTCCTAGAGGTTTTCAAAAGAACAAAGATGCACTTAAAAAAAAGAAAAGAACAGAATACCATTTATTATGTATTGCAATTACCATGTGATGCCACAGAAATCTTTTATAAGGTTAAGATTCATCATGATATCTTACTTATCCTTTTTATTATTTCTTGAAAAATGTTGATATATCAACATCCCAGAAATTTTATTGCATTATTACTTATTATTTTCAACTATGGTAAAAAGACTGGTTAAGACAGGGCTGGGTAAAGGAGGGAAGTGGAAGGCAGAAATAGGGAACATTAGCAATATTGCCAACAATAATAAACTTAAAAAAATAAGAAAATAGAAGAATCATGGAATAGCCCAGAAAGCTAATGTAATTCTGGAATAAATCATTATTACACCATCTTTCAGGTTTTTTTTTTATTGTGTCTCCAAAGTCATGCATCATCTTTCAAAAATCTATAAAGAAGTGTGAAAACGCATCTTGTAGGCTTTTTAAGGGTTTTGTTAAGCACAGTTGAAAATTCAGAAATTTAAAATTTCTACTAATAGAAGAAAATTGACAGAGGATGATGTTGCCCAGTTAGTAGGTAAGTCAGAAGGTGAATCTGAAGAGACAACAGCAGATTAGACTAATGGTGAAATTGATCAAGTAAGTGAAATCTCAGACTATGAGTCTACAGATGTCAGTATCATACATATAATCTTTTATTTATTTTTTAAAATATATTTTATTGATCTTTTACAGAGAGTAAGGGAGAGAGATAGAGAGTCAGAAACATTGATGAGAGAGAGACATCGATCAGCCGCCTCCTGCACACCCCCAACTGGGGATGTGCCCGCAACCAAGATACATGCCCTTGATCGGAATCGAACCCGGGACCCTTCAATCCACAGGCCAACGCTCTATCCACTGAGCCAAACCGGTTTCAGCAATAGATATAATCTTTTAAACTCAAGGATCTATGAGGAAATAGAATATTTCTAAGGACAAAAATAAAATATGGTATTCTTATCCAGCTAGTTGTACAGTAGGAAAGACTGTATCAGACAATATTTTGTGTCAGGAGCTGTACTCTCATGTTTTTGCAGGAAAATTTACTTTATATAGTTCCTAAGTAGATACATGCTGAAATCAGTTGTACATCCAAGGATGAATGGATTGGAAAAAATGATGTAGAAATGAAAAATATATAATCATTAAATCAATCATTCTAGTCAGTATTTAGAATTCTAAAAATAATGTTTTGCTATTATGGAGCAAATAAATGGCCATCCTCTCTTCAGCAAAACTATGAGCCATCAAAGTTTCCAGAAGTATTAAATTTTGACATTTTAAGTGTAGGAAGAAGAACCAGGAGCAATGAAAAAATATAATCTATTAAAATAGATTTGAAATATAGAATCAGTATTTATAAGATGAATATGTTCCAGATTTGTGTGTGACAGTTGATGAACAGTTGTTACATTGAAAGGAGTTGACCATTTGGGGTAGATATATCTTCAAAACAACAACAACAAAAAGGAAATAAAAATTTGGTTTACTATGCCTAAATTCTCATTAAACTTTCTGATCAAATTTTTTTCATTACACCTTTATCCTTATGCCTGTTTATTATTTATAAGACTTAAAATATAAAACTATAAAAGGTCCATTGGATCCAGATAGTAAGTGGTATGACTATTTTTCCTAGTATATTGAGAGTTAAATAGGAGACTAATCTGGTTTCAAAGTTAGTAAATGACATTCAGGGGTTTAACTCAGATTCACCAGTCTTCACTTTCTATGTTTTGATATCTTTGAGCAGTCCTGATATCTTTTCTTATAGTCCCTTTGAGCTGGGAATTTCCAATGTTGGAGATGGATGGACAGACTTGTGATGGTTGTAGGGTGGCATAACAGCGGCTATCTGAATAAATGAGTTGGCCCTAAGACTTGAATCTGGGGCCTTAGAACTGTGGTACTTTCCAATATCTATAATAATAAAAGTGTAATATACTAATTAGACTCGGCAGCCAAATGACCTTCTGGGTGTCCTTCCAGATGATCTTCCTTGTGAAGACAGGGCTGTGAGGGCCGGCCAAGGCTGTAAGGGGCTGAGAGGGCTAAGCCCCATGAATTTCATGCATTGAGCCTCTAGTGTGTGTGTGTGTGTGTGTGTGTGTGTGTGTGTGTGTGTGTGTAGAGAGAGAGAGAGAGAGAGAGAGAGAGAGAGAGAGAGCAGACAGTTGAGTATTATAGATGTCCCCTTTACCCCCATTGTCCCCCTCCACCCAGTTCCCACCCCACTCCAGTCCTTTACTACTCTATTCTCTGTGTCCACAGGCAATAAATATATGCATATATGTAATTGTGTTGTGTACCTGTGGTTCATCTTATCTCCCAATATAGATGTAAGCTCCTAGAGAGCATGGACAATACTAGTGGCTAGGTGGCTCAATTGGTTGGAGCATCATCCTATACACAAAAAAGGTTGCTGGTTCAATTTCTGGTCAGGGCACATACCTAGGTTGCAGGTACGATCCCAGGTTGGGGCATGTATGGGAGGCAACTGATTGATGTTTCTCTCTCACATTGATGTTTCTCTCTCTCCTTTCCTCTCTCAAATCAATAAAAACATAATTTTTAAATTAAAAATTTATTAAATTTATTGGGGTCACATTGGTTATTTAAATTATATAGGTTTCAAGTGTACAATTCTATGACATATCATCTGTATATTGTATTGTGTGTTTACCATCCAAGATCACGTTTGCTTCCATCACCATTTATTCCGTCTTTATCTTTTTCTACCTTCTCTGACTTCCTTTCTTTTGAATTTTCCTCTTGTTTCTAGCATGTAGCAAATATATCAGAAATCTTTCTGAATGGACAACAATAAACCTAGGAAAAAAACAAAATCAAGTGTCTCATTGTGACACAGTGGGAAGAAGTTGATTCAGCCCACCTGTGCCAGGCCTGGTGCTCTGTGGTAACCCTAATCAAAAGCCCCAGAAGTCACTTACCACTTGTTCCTGTCCTCAAAGAGCTCTTGGTATAGCAAATCAAATAACCCAGGGTGAGCAATAAAAATGTCTGCTCCCTTGCTATCTGTGGTGTTGACATATACATGTGCTGGAAATCTCACAGCACAAGGTTCTGTTATACCATGTGCTATACATGATAGCCCTTTGGTTCTGGGTTTGAGGCTAACTATGTACTATGGTTTCCTAGTGCTGCCAGATTCAAAGTTCCTTCTTTGACTCTCATTTCTGGTCTTTTGGCTCTGCCTCTTTACTACAGATGATCCTTTAAGGCATGTTGTTCACTCTCTGAGGTATAAATATTGTCAAGGATCTCCTAGAGCTCTGACCCTAGACTCATCCACACATCCTTGATCTAATATGTGACCAGAAAACAAAGCAGACTGTTATCTGTGTAGAGGTTTGAATGAATGAACC
Source organism: Lasiurus cinereus (assembly GCA_011751065.1). NCBI lineage: Eukaryota > Metazoa > Chordata > Mammalia > Chiroptera > Vespertilionidae > Lasiurus > Lasiurus cinereus. The sequence goes on along the minus strand of JAAGEH010000015.1, from coordinate 30,524,414 downwards.
AATGGAAAGACCGTATTTCTAGGTATTTGGTCCATTTCTAGTTCAGCAATTTGTTATGATTTTGGTCCAAGGACTCCAAGCCATATAATAACTCCCATCCATTGAAACTTAGGCAAACTATGGAGAATACAACATTGCTTTGCTTCAGGGATCAAGTGTAAATGCAAACCAAGAGCACTGGCAGAATTGGGTTCAAATTGGTCACTTATTGTATGACCTTGGGTAGGTGTTTAACTTCTCTGGTCTGTCTCAGTTTCTACATTTGTAAAATAGGATAATAGCTGCACCCACCCCAAGGTGGTTGTGAGGATTATATGAGATTATGTGTATAAAGCATTTAATACAATACCTGGCACAGGGTAAGCTCTCTGACGATAGCTGCTGTTGGTATTTCTGTCAGCCTGACCCCTGAGACCATGTCTGAGGGCAGGCAGGCATGGTTTTGCAGAGCTCCACTGGGGCTTACTGCCAATTCTAACAGTATTTTTCTTCTTCAGGTGTTCCCTCTGAGGTTGATGGAAACTCCAGGCTCAGAACTAGAGTAGAGGTGAAATTGTGCTGTCCAGTGGCTGTGTGCATGCCCTCTGAGCTAGAGATGATATGATGATGGAGCCTGCCTGGGAGGAAACCTTGGGTTGGCAGAGAAGTTGCTAGGGCCACAGGGACTGGGGGATTCACATTCCTGTGGTTTTGACTTTTTCATATGGAGCACCAGTTGCCCAGCCAGAGGATGACAAGCCTCCTGCTCTGCCTCATGTGTGCCATCTCCCATCTGCCTGGCATTTGAAATACACTTAGGGTTTTACTTAAAAATTCAAATAAGGCATTTATTTTCATGAGAAATGACTTTCCTTTATACATTCTTTCTTACTGAATGCCCAAGTAATAAAATTAGGAGTATATAATGTGGACAGGTAACATCTACCCTCCCCATTTCCACTCTCCAGAGATAACCCCGGTTAAGCTTGGTATATATTCCTCCAGATGTTCTGCCTACCCATATTCAGGGCATCTGTGTTTTATGCCAGGAATGTGTTTACGAGGGCCCCACATAATTAGAAATTGGCATCATTTGAGACCTATGTTCACAAAGGAAGACCAGAATTTCTGTTTATCAGCTAAAGTGGTGCCACCATGTGGCAATAGTATACACATGGCTTATAATTCACTTAGCCTTAAAGCTTTGAATTTATGTAATTCTTGGTGACATTTTCATTTGGGGACATTTGCATTATTAGAGATGTATATAAATTGGATCTAAAATATTTCATATCAAAATCTTTCAAATGCTTATAATTTAAATTTATTTAAAATGTGACCACTGTGCTAACTTTGAAAATTGTGTCAGTTACATCAGCTGTTCCAAAATTTTCTTTGTAAATTTCAGTCAGATAACAGTATTTTTGGATATTCTCTCATGTCAGAAAATATACTTTACCTCTTTCTTTTTATTTTTCTTTCTATTTACTTTTAAGGCTCACTTTTATTTTATTTTGTTTTATTTTATTTTAATCTTTTTATGAATGTATTACATGTATACATATTTTGCCATTACCCCCAGTGTCTTGCATCCATTGGTTATGCTTATATGCATACCTTAACCCCCCAGTGTCTTGTGTCCACTGGTTATGCTTATATGCATGCATACAAGTACTTTGGTTGATCTTTTATCTACCCCACCTCTCCTTAAATTTCCTGCTGTAATTTCAAAGTCTGTTTGATGCTTTACTGCTTCTGTATCTATCTTTTTCTTCATCAGTTTATAATGTTCTTTATTATCCATAAATGAGTGAGATCATGTGGTATTTACCTTTCATTGACTGGCTTATTTCACTTAACATAATGCTCTCCAGTTCCATCCAGGTTGCTGCAAATGGTAAGAATTCCTTCTTTTGATGGCAGCATAGAATTCCATTGTGTAGATGTACCATAGTTTTCTGATCCACTCATCTGCTGACGGGCACCTAGGCTGTTTCCAAATTGTAGCTATTGTAAATTGTGCTGCTATGAACATAGGGGTGCATAAATCCTTTCTCATTGGCGTTTCTAGTTTCTTAGGATATATTCCTAGGAATGAGATTGCTGGCTCAAAATGGAGCTCCATTTTTAGGTTTTTGAGGAAACTCCATACTGTTCTCCACAGTGGCTGCACCAGTCTGCATTACCACCAGCAGTGCACGAGGGTTCCTTTTTCTCCACATCCTTGCCAACACTTGTCATGTGTTGATTTGTTGATGATTGCCATTCTGACAGGTGTGAGAGTGTATCACATTGTCTTTTTGATTTGCATCTCTAATATAATGAGTGACATTGAGCATGTTTTCATGTGTCTCTTGGCCTTCCTTCTGTCTTCTTTTGAAAAGATTCTATTTAGGTCCATTGCCCATTTTTTTATTGGAACATTTACCTTCCTTTTATTAAGTTGTATAAGTTGGCTGTAGATGTTGGAGATTAAACCTTTATCAGTGATAAAATTTGCAAATATGTTCTCCCATACAGTGGGCTTTCTTGTTGTTTGGTTGATGGTTTCTTTTGCTGTGCAAAAGCTTTTTTATCTTGATGTAATTCCATTGTTTTAAATTTTCTCTTTAGCCTCCATTGCCCTTGGAACAGTATCAGTGAAGAAGTTCTTTCGGCATATGTTTGAAATTGTGCTGCCTGTGGATTCCTCTAGTATTTTTATGGTTTCCCATCTTATGTTTAAATCCTATATCCATTTGGAGTTTATTTTTATGTATAGTGTAAGTTCATGGTCTGGTTTCATTTTTATTTTTGCATATATCTGTCCAATTTTCCCAACACCATTTACTGAGGAGACTGTCTTGACTCCATTGTATTTTCTTGCCTACTTTGTTGAATATTAATTGAGCATAGTGGTTTGGGTTGATATCTAGGTTCTCTATTCTATTCCATTTGTCTATGTGTCTGTTCTTGTGCCAGTACCAGGCTGTTTTGAGAACAGTGGCTTTGTAATACAGCTTGAAATCTGATATTGAGATCCCACTTACTTTATTCATCTTTCTTAGGATTGCTGTGGCTATTAGGGGTCTTTTGTTTTGTTGAAGATGAATTTTTGGAGAGTTCTTTCTAGGTCTGTGAAATATGTCTTTGGTATTTTAATGGGTAGTGCATTGAATCTATAGATTGATTTAGGAAGTACGGACATTTTAATGATGTTGATTCTCCCAATCCATGAGCATGGTATGCTCTTCAATCTGTTTATGTCTTTCTCTATCTCTTTTTGCAGTGTACTATAGTTTTCTACATATAGGTCTTTTACCTCCTTAGTTAAGTTTATTCCTAGGTATCTTAATTTTTTTGGTGTGATGGTAAATGGAATTGCTTTTTTAGTCTCTCTTTCTGTAAGTTCATTATTAGTGTATAGACATGCCATAGATTTCTTGGCATTAATTTTGCATCCTGCTATATTGCCGAATTCATATATTAAGTCTATTAGATTTTTTATGGAATCTTTCGGGTTTTTTATATACAGTATCATGTCATCTGCAAATATGGACAGTTTTACTCCTTCTTTTCCAATTTGGATGCCTTTATTTCTTCTTCTTGTCTAATTGCAATGGCTAGTACTTCCAGTACTATGTTGAACATGAGTGATGAGAGTGAGCATCCCTGTCTTTTCCTGTTCTGAGGGGAAATGGTTTTAGTTTTTGCCCATTGAGTATGATATTAGCTATGGGTTTATCACATATGGCTTTTATGATGTTGAGATATGAATCTTCTATTCCCACCTTGCTGAGAGTTTTTATCAAGAAAGGGTGTTGGATTTTGCCAAATGCTTTTTCTGCATCTATTGATATGACTATGTGATTTTTATCTCTCAATTTGTTTATGTGATGTATCACGTTCATTGATTTTTGGATATTCTACCATCCTTGCATTCCTGGGATAAATCCTACTTGGTCATGGTGCATGATATTTCAGATGTACTGCTGGATCCTATTTGCTAGAATTTTGTTGAGAATTTTGGCATCTATGTTCATGAGGGATATTGGCCTGTAATTCTCTTTCATTGTGTTGTCTTTTATCTGGTTTTGGTATTAGGCTGCTGCTGAATTCATGGAAGGTGTATGGAAGTGTTCCTTCTTCTTAAATTTTTTGGATGAATCTGAGGAAGATAGGTTTTAATTCTTCGTTGAATGTATGGTAAAAGTCTCCTGTGTAGCCATCTGTTCCTGGGCTTTTGTTTACTGGGCAGCTTTTTGATGGCTGCTTCAATTTCTTCCAGAGTTATTGGCCTATTGAGATGTTTATGTTCTTCCTGATTGAGTTTTGGAAGGTTATATTTTTCTAGGAATATGTCCAATTCCTCCAGGTTGTCCAGTTTGTTGGAATAGAGTTGTTCATAGTATTTTTAAACAATCCTTTGTATTTCTGTAGGGTCTGTTGTTATTTTGCCTCTTTCATTTCTGATTTTGTTTAGTTGGGTCCTCTCTCTCTGCTTCTTGGTGAGCCTGGCTAGAGGTCCATCAATCTTGTTTATCCTTTCAAACAACCAGCTCTTGGTTTTGTTGATCTTTTGTATTATTTCTTTGGTCTCCACATTGTTTATCTCTGATCTGATCTTTACTATTTCCTTCCTTCTGCCTACACTGGGCTTTTCTTGTTGCTCTCTTTCTAACTCTTTGAGTTGTTTGGTTAGGTAATTTATTACCATTGTTAATTTTTTTGCAGTAGGCTTGTAGAGCTATGAACTTCCCTCTCAAGACTGCTTTCACCGTGTCCCATAAATTTTGGATTGTTCTGTTTTAACATCATTTGGTGCCATGATATTTTTATTTCTTCCGTGATCTCTCTGGAAACCCATTTATTGTTTAATAGCATGCTGTTTAGTCTCCATGTGTTTGACTTCTTTGTATTGTTTTTATTGTAGTTGATTTCCAGTTTTATGCCACTGTGATCTGAGAAAATGCTTGAGATGACTTCTATCTTCTTGAATTTGAAGAAACTTTGCCTGTGACCCAACATATGGTGTATCTTTGAAAATGACCCATGTACACTTAAGAAGAATGTATATTCTTTGACTTTGGGGTGAAGTGTTCTGAAGATGTCAATTAATTCCATCTGGTCTAGTGAGTCATTTAGGATTGATGTTTCTTTTCTGATTTTTTGTTTAGAGGATTTGTCCAGTAATGATAGTGGGGTATTAAAATCTACTTCTATGATTGTATTTCTGTCAATTTCTTCCTTGATACCCTCTAGGATTTTTTTAAATGTATTTGGGTGCTCCTATATTGGGTGCATATATGTTTACCAGAGTTATTTCTTCTTGTTGGATTTCTCCCTTTAGTATCTTGAAGTGGCCTTCCTTATCTCTTGTTATCTTCTTCACTTTGATATCTACTTTGTCAGATATAAGTATTGGAACCCCAGGTTTTTTTCATTTCCAATTGCCTGAAAAAACCATTTTTCATCCATTCACCCTCAGTCTGTGTGCGTCTGTTTTTCTGAGGTGGGTCTCTTATAGACAGCAGATATATGGGTCATGTTTTCTTATCCAATCCATTACCCTATTTCTTTTGATTGGAGCAGTTAGTCCATTTACATTTATTATTGGTACGTACTTATTCATCACCATTTTCATTCTTTACCCCTGTGAATCTTCTTTGCTTCCTATTTCTTTGTTTGTTTTTTAGTTTAGTTTAGTTTAGTTTTGTTTTGTTTTGTTTTGTTTTTTTTTACAGCTGACTCTTTAGCATTTCTTGCATTGCTGGTTTAGTTGTAATAAATTCCCTTAATCTTTTTTTGTCTTTGAAGCTCCTGATTTCACCTTCAATTTTGATTGATAGCTTTGCTGGGTACATTATTCTTGGATTCAGAGCCTTCCTTTGCATGACTTTGTATATTTCTTTCCATTCCCTTCAGGCCTGATGAGTTTCTGTTGAGAAATCAGTTGCTAGTCTGATGGGGGCTCATTTGTAGGTAACTTTCTGTCTCTCTCTGGCCCCTTTAAAATTCTTACTTTGACATTGGTGTTTCCAATTTAATTATAATGTGCCTTGTAGTTGGTCTTTTGGGTTCATTTTTCTTGGGACTCTGTGAGCTTCTTGGATTTGTATGGGTTTTTTCTTCCCTATATTAGGGAAGTTTTCTGTCATTGTTTCTTCAAACAGTTTTTCTAATCCTTGCTCAGTTTCCACTTTTTCTGGAACCCTATTATGCGGATATTGTTTTGTTTTGTGTTATCCCAAAGTTCCTTTAGGGTCTACTCTTGCTTTTTAATTTTTTTTAGATGCCTCTGTACTTGGTTATTTTTCCTACCTTGTCTTCTAGCTCACGGATGTGGTTCTCTGCATCTTCTAGTCTACCTTTGATCCTTTCTATTGAGGTCTTTATAGCAGTTATGTTATTTTTCATTTCCTCTTGGTTCTTACTCATATAGAACCAAGAATTTGTCTTCCTTTCTTTTCAGCCACCTTAAAACCATTTCTCTGAATTCTTTGTCTAAAAGGTTGCTTGCCTCCATTTCATTTACTTCCTTTTCTGGTGATGACTGCTTTTCTTTCATATGCAGGCTGTTCCCATGGTCTCTCTTCTCTGGTTGTCTGGTTATGTAGTTCTCTCTCTCCTATATTGATTTAAAGGCACAAAAAGAACACAACCAGGTACAATGCAGAAGGCACTGAACAGAAATGTAGTCACAGTATTAGTAACTGCAAATGTAGGTGACCTCCAGAGAGAGACATATTAGAGTATAGGAGATAAAGAAGAAGAGAAAAAAGAACAAGAGAAGAAAAAAAGGGAATGCCAAAATGAAAATGGGAGAAGGGAGAAAATATAAAAAAAGAAAAAGAAAAAAAATAAGAGAGAAAAGAAAGAGAGTAAGGAAGAGAAGGGGAAAAATTATATATGGGGAGAAAACTACAATAGAATAGCACTGATCCCAACAAATTCCAGCTACAAATACCTGGAGATTAATGCCAGCTACAAACAATAAGTAATACTGAGGAAGGAGAGGAAAAACGGACATTAAAAAAAAACAAACCAAATCAAAGCAATCGTAAAACAAAACAAAATAATCAGAATAAGCAAAACAATTTCATAAAAATGTGTAAAAAATTGATATACTCAACAATCAAGCAAACAACAACAAAAGGATAGAGAGAAAAACAATTATTTGGATAGTGAAGGCAGAGAAGAGAAAGGTGTCAAAGGATTGGAGCAGGGTATTGAAGATTAGATGTATAAGTGGGGTGACATTTTAATTGGGTAAAATGAAAGAATAGGAAAAATCTAAAGTAGAATAAGTGTAAGAGAAACAGGACAACAATAGGGGAAAAGTTAGGAAGAGTGTGAAGGCAGAAAGGTAGAGTTGAAATAGAATAAAATGATGCTTAAAGGAAAGATGAAATTAGAAGGTAGAACTCTAATACCAAAGTAAAATAGAAAATAAAATGATACTTTTTTCCCCAAAAGGTAAAATAATAGTAGTAATAATACTGATTGAAAATAAAATGCAATAATTAAAAAGGTAAAATAAAGTGAGGAAAAAATAAAAAAAATTAGTTTCTTAAGTAATAGATAAAAAAAATAAGAAATTAAAAAATAAAGAAAAAAATAAAAAAAAATAGAGTGTGTAGTAGTGAAGGTCATTCACTTCCTCTGTTGATTTATTTGGCATGCCTGTTTCCCAGTGGGGACCATATTGCAGTTCCTTCATTCTACTAGTTTTTAAGCCAGCAGGTGTGTCTTAATCACTTTATTCTTTTGTGATTAGACAAGATTCAATTTGTGAGCCAGCCCCTGGGTGGCAGTATTTTGAAATTGACCTCTGAGACTATAGGTTCTCTCTAGCCTGTGCTTAGATCCTGCTTTCCCTTTGGCACTCAATAGCAGTTTGTGGGAGTGGGCTGCCCCAGAACTGATTCTCCGCTCTGATCCCCAGGCTCCCCAAAAAAACAAATTTCCCCTGCAGTCTCCCAGGCTGTTCCCAATTGGGTGATCCTTTGTATTGGGCTTAGCAATCAGAATCAAGAATCTGAAAAGAAAAGTGTGCCAGTCTGCACAATCCCCTTTCTCCATTCCCGGCCAAGCAACCAACACACTTTAATAACTCCCTGACTGTTCTGCGTCAGATAAAAATGGGTTGCTTTCTAGAGATCCCCTCTGTTAACAGCTCTGAAAGCCTCCTTCCACATGCAGGGATCACACTCTGCCCAGTAACCACGGATTTCTCTAGGTGGAGATTTCTCCTGGTCCTCCAGCTCCCCGTGTGGGCACCTTTCTGTTCTGCTCTACTAGAGACCTCACCTTATCCCAGGTGAAATCTGACTTTTCCGTGTGGCGTGGGGAGTTCCTCTGAATCCAATTGTTTGCGCCACCAATTGGGGACTGGTGTTCTGGGGCTCAGAGCTGTTCGTTGAGTGCTGCAGCTGTAATTTTCAGGCTGCTGTAAACATCCACTTTCCCTTTCAAGATGGCATAGTCTCTTAGTCCGTCTGAGCTGGTTGCTCAGGCAGGGAACCCAGCATCAGAGGGAGTTGCCACGTCAGGGGAGCCCATCCCGCTTTCTCCTGGAGTATAGTTTCCCTTAAATCGCCAACAAGCACTCCCTGTTCGACCCTCAGCTGTTCTCTCTGTCTGCTCAGGGAGGAGGCTCGGGACACGTCTGTCTATTTCGCTGCCATTTTCCCCCCTACCTCTTTCTTTTGAAGGGCTGTTGATCATTCCAGTATAGTAGTATATTCTAATGCATTTCACCAGTCATCCATATTGACGGATATTTCTCCCCAGGGATAAGGCCTCCCTCCCCTGTCTTTCTGTCATCAGATTTATCCTCAGTACCAGAGACCCAGACAAATAGAAGTAGAATTTAGTGCTAGAGACGTGAAGCCAGAGAAAAATCAAACTTCTACCTCTTGGGGACCACTAGGGCAGTGACAGCCCTGACCAAGGGCCCCAGAAGTCACTTGCTTTTTTCTACTATAAGCGTACTTGGCCTTGCCATTGACCTGACTTACTCTGGTGACACAGTGTGAATTCTCTGGAAAGCAGATGCTGCAATAGAGTTTGAGCTGCAAGCTATTAGAAATTTAATACATGTGAAGGGAAGGAGAGGGAACAGGATTGATCAGAGAGAAATGAAGATGTTAAACTGTGAAGCAGGGCACTCAGTGAGTTGGCCAACTTGGTGGGGAAGTTCTGGATCAAGGACTGTTCAGCAGAGCTGTCCTGTGTGGGGCTGCAATGGCTTGGCCTTTCTTTTTTTAAAAAACATACTCTCCCAAGGACAAATTTCCCCTATGACCATTGATTTTTGAAGAGAATGGAAGGGAGTGGGAGAGAGAGACACATTGATTTGTTGCCTCCTGCAACCTGTGACCAGGCCCAGGGATGAAGCCTGCAACCTAGGAGCATGTGCTTGACTGGAATTGAACCCAGAACCCTTCATCTGCAGGCCAATTCTCTATCCACTGAGCCAAACTGGGCGGGGCTGGCTTGGCCTTTTTATACCTCTGCCTTGCTCAGTCATCAGATGCAGGTCATTCAGGAAGGACATGGTCTAAGGTGAGACACCGCTTTGCAGCTGAGTCAGATTCAAAAGGTGCTGCCAGCTGAAAGTTATTAACTGTCCTCACTCCTGGCAGCTGAGCAACAAGTCCTTCTTTGAAGCAGGATCTGGGCAGTCCATCTCTGTGACCACCACATGAGCATAATGGACTCCTCTAGAGGTCTGGAAGCCTCAGAGATTTTACATGTGAGCTCCACCTATGATTTTGGAAGTTTACAAGAAGAAAGGGCTTTCTGCCTTGTCAGGTAAGGGCAGCTAGGCATAGTGGCAAGCAGTTATTTATCTACTGGAACACAGACACTGAGCTAGGGACTAACTTTGGCAGGCAGGCAGGGTGCTTGTGTGCAGTGAGGATGACTGTTCATTTGTGCATGTGTGTGAGTGAGATATGGGTATCTACTACCTTCTACTGCCTGCATGAGGCATTCAAGGAATTCTATTTGTTGATTGATTATTCATAGGATTGTAGATAGACTCTTAGGGTTAGTTTCTGTAACTAGTCCTCCCAAATTTGTTTCCTCTGCAAATTGGATGAACATGCCCTCCATATTTGCTCATGAGCTGCCATGTTTTTTTAGGCCCTGCTTTGAAAACAAGACACTAGAAGACCATACTCTCTGCATTAATAAGACCTTACCTACAGAATTAATAAGTTCCTCTCAAAGTGAATTTGAGAAGTACCTAGCCAGGCTCCATGAATCAGAATCTCTGGCTGGGGTACCTGCATTTGAATAAGTTCCCAAGATGATTCTGATGAACAGCCAAAAAAAAAAAAAAGAGCCACTGAGTAGCACTGGTTTCTTAATTGTTCCCTTAGCCTTTCTTGTGTGAGTTTAATTTCTCCAGTCAGATTATTTTCTCTAGGAGGAGTATTATGTGTTCTGATGCTATGAGCTGGTAGACATGTAGTAAGGGCATTTGCTATAGGTTACTGTTTGTGTGTCTGTATGTGTATGTGCACTATCCCATAAGCACTGGTATGAATCTCTAAAACCAGAGATTAGGAAAAGCATCTACAACTTTGGTATCTTTTGCTTCCTTTTTATATGTATAAGATTTTATACCTTCTTTTCCATGCAGTTTTTGAAATTTTAAAATAAATATCATGACTAAAAGCAAATCAAAGCAATTATAACAAGAATATGCTTTTTCAAATTATACATCTGGATGTTTCTCATCTCCCTGAAAATACCATAACTACAATAAAGTGTCACTAATTCAGTCGAATTGGGGGAATTTTGGAGGAATGAGAATTGATTAATAAAGAAATATTTTATATCTTATGGTAACTTAGACTACTAATCATTCTAACCAGAGTACCTTCCAAATTTTTATAATGAATAGGTAAATGTTATTATTTATGACTATGTTTAAAAAATAATTCACCACATTTCTAAAATACAGTTTATTTTTTTTAGATTAAATATATTCCAAGATTTATTAACTGTGTGGTCTTGGACAAGCTTTATTTCTCCGAGATACTGTTTTTCAACTGTAAATGGAAATAATAATATCTAATCTATAGGCTGTTTATATAAATGAAATGCAATAATGCATGTAAAATAGTTAACTCAATGCCTGTTACATAATCATTGGCCAATAGATATTAAATGCTATTACTGTTTATAATATGATGATAATGATGATAATTTCTGTACATAATCTGTATAACCTGTAGCAAGTCACCTTGCCTATCTGAGCTCCAGTTTCCTAGTCTGTAAAACAGTAACAATAAAACCTATTTCATAAGGTGGTTATGGGGACAAAATGAGACATGTATTAGGAGTGCTTTCCAAACTCGAGTTCATGAAGTCCCACATCTGACTTACTTATCTTACACTTTACATTTGTTTAATAAACACTTCTTCTAAAATAGTAATACTTTAGATCAAGTCAATGTAGATTTTGAATGAATAAAAGGTTTAAATGGAAAATGAGATATAACTTTTAGAATGCCCAATAGGAACATTATTAGGGGGCTTTGCTCTCTAGTCTGTAAGGAAGGTCTACTTTTAAGCTAATAAAAATAACATCTCAGTTGTTGAGCAAATACTCTAACAGGCAAAGAGGAGATTAGCTGCAACCTTAAAATTGGACAAGGTCACATCCATGGGAAAGTGGATGCTTATCCTCATCAGGAGACTAGTCTCTTGTCCTGGAAGAACTTGGACTAGGTGGTTAGTGAACTTTGGCCCCACATCCATTCAATGTGAAGATAAACTCCATGGTGACAATTAGACAGTTCCTAGAAGCCTATGAATACAAATACTTCTAGTTTTATTTTAGTGTTTTGGGGTTCAGAGAGTTCCTGTGGGAAATAAATGTAACCTTGGAGAGGCTAAGTGAATGACTAGCAGCAATATTCATCCAAAGATAAAATAGCAGGTAATTCATGCTTCAGAAGACATTTAGATCTATATATCAACCAGGGACATGTGCAGTCAAGTTGGTTCAATGCCATTACTTATTGATTTAATAAGCTTTTATTGCAAAGCTGCTTTTGAACAAAATGTTCAAAGAATAGAATTTTCTGGTTGACTTACCATTCTGAGCTGACCATATATACCTGTAATTGTGAAAACACAACTTTTAAAGCTGACTTTCAAGTTAGAATCCTAAAGCCTAAAGGAAGAGGATATTTGAACATAAAGATAGTATTTTAAAACTACAAAATAGTGTTGCTAATATTCTACCTTTTCAGAGAAGACTTTTAAATATATATATATATATATTTTATTGATTTTTCACAGAGAGGAAGGGAGAGGGATAGAAAGTTAGAAACATCGATCAGAGAGAGATATCGATCAGCCACCTCCTGCACGGGCCCCCCCCCACTGTGGATGTGCCCGCAACCAATGTACGTGCCCTTGACCGGAACTGAACCTGGGACCTTTCAATCCACAGGCCAACGCTCTATCCACTGCGCCAAACTGGTTTCGGCTCAGAGAAGACTTTTAAGTTTTTAAAAATTCACAGCAAACAGGAGGGAATCCAAGATGGCGGCATAGGTAAACACCTACACTGCTGCCTCGCACAACAATTTCAAAACTACAACTAAAACACAGAACGGACATCATCCAGAACCACAGGAAAGCTGGCTGAGTGGAAGTTCTACAGCTAGAAGGAAAGAGAGGGGCTCACAGAAACCCAGAGGACCTGCAAAAGGCTGAGGTACAGAGACGCATGCGCTGAGAGAGCGGGTGCTGGAGTACCTGGCTGGCTTTCTCTGGCGGGAGGGAAACAGAGACTCCCAACGGCATTGAACCCCTTATCTTACGACACTAAACGCCAGATCCAGCCAAAACTCATATTGGGGGAGTTTGGACTGTGAAAAGGGAGAGGTGCACGGAAATTTAGGGGAGTCACAAAAGATCAGAGGACTGGTGGTGGTGCGCACAGCACTGTGCAGAGGACAGATTGCTGATTGTGCTGCTGGCTTTCACGAGTGGGCAGGAAACAGACCCTCCCAACTGTGCCACTTCTGACTCCACTAAGCCCCCGTTTTGGGTGAAACCCTGGGGACCTAGACTCGTGTGGTCCTGGAGCGCAGGGGAGCCAGAAAGGCAGCGGTCTAGAGGCACTGCAGGCGCGCTTGCACAAGGACCACTCCAGCGATTACCCAGTCATGTGAGACTGAGGGGCTGTGGAGGGCGGGGCTGACTGGAAGGCAAGGCGGTCCCTTAAGCCCTGAGACTCCACCCATCCCAAACTCAACAGAGGCTTTTGCGGTTTTGCAAGTCTGGTATCATAAGGCTGAATCCAACACAACAGTTCCCCCGGCATAGTGAAAATGCTGAGACAAGGGAAGGGATCACAAACAAAAGAAATGGAGGAAAAAAAAACACAACTGGATATAGCATTCAAAACTACACTTATAAGGTTTTTCAAGAATATGCTAGAAAAGATGGATAAATTTAGTGAGTCCCAAGAGGAGATGAAAAAGGACCAACTAGAGACACTGACTGAAATAAAAAATATTATACGGAGTCCTAACAGCAGACTAGAGGAAGGCAAGGATCAAGTCAAAAATTTGAAATATAAAGAAGCAGAAAACACTCAACTGGAAAAGCAAGAAGAGAAAAGAATCCAAAAATGCGAAGATAATGTAAGGAGCCTCTGGGACAGCTTCAAGTGTACCAACATCAGAATTGTGGGGGAGCCAGAAGAAGAGAGAGAGCAAGATACTGAAAACCTATTTAAAGAAATAATGACTGCGAACTTCCCACATTTTGTAAAAGAAATAGACTTACAAGTCCAGGAAGCACACAGAACCCCAAATAAAAGGAATCCAAAGAGGACCACACTAAGACACATCATAATTAAAATACCAAGAGCAAAAGACAGAGAATATTAAAAGCAGCAAGAGAAAAACAGTTCATTACCTACAAGGGAGCACCCATACGACTGTCAGCTGATTTCTCAACAGAAACGATGCAGGCCAGACACGAGTGGCAAGAAATATTCAACGTGATGAATAGCAAGAATCTACAACCAAGAATAATCTATCCAGCAAAGCTGTCATTCAGAATTGAAGGGCAGATAAAGAGCTTCACAGATAAGAAAAAGCTAAAGGAGTTCATCAACTCCAAATCAGTATTATATGAAATGCTGAAAGGTACTCTTTTAGAAGAGGAAGAAGAAAAAGGTAAAAGATAAAAAATTATGAACAACAAATATGTATCTATCAACAAGGAATCTAAAAATTAAGTGAATTAAAAATTTGATCAGCAGAATAAACTGGTGAATATAATAGAATCAGGAGCACAGAAAGGAAGTAGACTGATCATTCTCAGGGGGAAAGGGGTAGGGGTGTACAGGGAGAGACTGGACAAAAATCATACACCTATGGAGGAGATCAATGGGAGGGAGGTAAGGGCAGAGGGAAGGGGGGGAGCTGGGTGGAGGGGTGCTATGGAGGGGAAAAAAGAGAAACAAATGTAATAATCTGAATAATAAAGATTTAATTTAAAAAAATTCACAGCAAACAGAAAAAAAGGAACAATTGCATGAATTCCTCAGCTTGTAACCCCTTTACATATATGTCTTAAATATTTTCATATTTTTCTGGAAATGTTGTATTTTATTTTTGAAACAGGATTATTTTATTGTTCAGGGTGCGTAGTAGAAGTGCGCTTTGGATCAACACTCATGGAAAGGAAAGGGAGAAGGCAGACTTGGACAGAGGGTGGAATCTAGCTATGATGCAGGTTCCACAGCCTTAGCCAACTGCATGGGGAGCTTTGTAAAGGGCAGTCAGAGTTGTCCTGCCTCAATCAGTAGAAAACATAGCAATGCACTTCTGTAACCCAACAACCAAGGGGTCTGGGCTATCTGTTACTACTTCAGCCAATTAAGCAGAGACAGGGCTGAGTCATATATGAATGTTTATTCCAATACTGCTGTCAGTGTGGGAGAGCAGTAGGTCATCCACAAACATCTGCTCTGTCTCTCCCCATAAGCCATCTGCTTATATTGGGCAGAGGGACAAAGATTATGTGGGAAAGTAAGAATTACAGGTATGGGAAAGTAGGCATGGTATAATCATTACAGGTTACAAGTTATGTAGACTATGAGGAAAGTTTGCAGAAAGCAGGCACCTCTGGGTGCCCCAGGACTAGATTATAAGCAGTAGAAATTGGGGGAAGGTCACAGAGGGTGGGTGTCTCTGCCACTAGGTTGTAAATCCACAATGATAGGCAGTTCTTGAAAAAGGAGGATGGACTGCATTCCAATGTTAGTGCCCATATCCCAGGGTGCACAACTCTCAGCCAGGTTAGAATATGCTTCCTCTAATCAGAACAGAACCATCATGATTAATAGAACATGATTAATATTTCTTATAATTGTAGCAGTATTCTATTTCTGCCCCTAACACTTCCTTTGGGCCAGTTTTTCGTCCTGGAAACTGTAAGGTTTATCCCAGGAGACTACTGCTACCTGCTTCTCTAGCCTTTCCCCTGAAGAACAGCCTCAATATATTGTTCTCTCTCTAGACCCAGTACTGAGCTTCAAGGGAGGCTCAGAGACTGATGAAATCAGGCTGGAGGCCAAAGCAGTATTTAATTTACAAAATAAAATACCCCCATTTATATTGTAGATATGCTTTGTAGATATTTTGCACTTTGAAAGGTTGGAGATTTACATCTCTATGGTGCTTTTGGAGTGTTTATGTTTAGAAGAGCAAATGTGTCCAGGGGACTCAGGGTTGTTCATTTGGCTTGTGGTTGGCTGTCTTCTCACTTTTTGGTTAGAATAAAAATTAGATTCAAGAATGCTCCATACCTGCAGGCTTTGACAGTGTGAAATTCTAAGCTTTATGGCTCATTATGGCTGTAGTCAGCATACATAATTACAACTTTCAAAGTGACTTTCTCAAGTTTTTCTGCTTTTGCTGAAACCTTTAGTTAGGCAGCTTTTAGTGTGAGGAACTTCACTTCTGCCTGTCTTCTTCATAAAATTAGTTATCCATTCTGCCAACTTTTGCTCTAAAAACAGACACTACTTCAGGAAACATTACTGCAAGGTTTGCTCATCTTAATGTCTACTTAGTGAAAACAATTGTGCAAAGCATTTTAGAGAGGGAGAATGGACAATAAATTCCACCACCTACCTTGTCCTAACCACCTGGTTGAGACTACTACAGCTTCCTAATATATTTGTTTTCCTCTTGTTCCTGAGGTGTGCCTTGTCCTGCCTTTTTGTTCTAACGTGGGCTCTATCACAATTATTGCCAATGGAATGAGACCTGAAATGATGAGTGCCACTTCTAGACCTGGCACATTAACACATTTCTCATAACCTTCTGTTTACTCTCTTTTCACCTGCCTACTGGATGAAGAGGATCTAGTAGAAAACTCAGACTCTAAAGATGACAGACCCACATAGTGGAAAGGGGTAATAGATCTGAATGACTGCCTGGAGCAGAGGTCTCCTCCCCATCCCACCTAACCCTATGCTAACTCATGCTACACTATGACATGAGTGAGAAATAACCATTAAACTATTTTATGTTAAGCCACAGATTTCTTTGAAAATAGTCAGCCCACCTTTATTAATAAGCTTCAGTGCTTCTTCTTATTGGACCAGGACCAGGATGAGGATCTGACCCTTTAAGGACAGCAAATTTCTCACTGCCTCCTAACCCCATGGTCTAGCATGTAACATGAGCTAGGGCAATCAGGCTCCTGTCCTTACTAGGACCCTCAACTGGAAGCAAATGTAGTAGATATGAATCTCAGTCCATATTATTTACATGTACTAGAAATATTAACATTTTCCCCTTCAGCTTTTATTCAGCCAGTTGGCAGAAACTTAATTTCAGACTTTTTTTTAATAGCAATCTCAGTCAATTCAGGGTTTTCTTAGTGAATTCTGGCTATCAATTCCCTCCACCCAGCTGCAGATGACATCTGTGTTGAGGTGTTTCTTCTTTCTATCATGGTATCTATCCACAGTTGTATTCTTCTTGTCTTGATTACTAAGTCTATCCAAGTTCAGCTGTCTCTCAGATACTTTCTTGCTCCTCTGGATACATGGAAGATATCTGGCTGCTCCTTACACTCCTCTGGGGAAGTCCCATGAGATTGTCTCAGGCTTATTTGCATAGATTCATCACACAACCATCTCTTTTGTTTCTTTTGTATGTTGGTAAGGGATAACTCTGAAGGTCTTGCCACTTCTCTGAGCTCCATCCAGGAAGTTAGGCCCTATTTACTTTTGAACCCACAAACATATCTTTTGGGTTCTATGATTGTTACCAAGAAATTGGTTTAGACTAGTAGGGCACAGGGATTCCCATTACCATAAAAATTGCTTTGCTTCTCAGCTGATTCATCCTATCTGTAGTCAAAGGAATCCTCTAGTGTGGGAGGTAGGGATGAGAAAGCATAAGAATAATACGATTGGAACCAGAATGGTTAATGGAATCTGCCATCTAGTAGCATGAGAGAAAGAATCAGCCCTGAAGAGTAAGACTGAATTGGGTTAATGGCAGAATACTAGCATGTCAGTTCAGAACCATTTAAGACCCCACACTACACTGGTTCCTGCCTCTGTGAGGCCCTTGTGCTCAGAGTCCTGGACTGTTATTAATTTGAGAAACTTCTAGGGAGTCTTTCACTAAAATGTATTCACTTGATTACCTAAGTTGGAAACCTTGGAGTCATCCGAGGATTACCTCAAGATTCCCCAGATCATTATTTTGTTATACAAATGAGGTCATATTAACAGCAATAACTCACATTTCTTAGCAGAGTACCCCAAGGAATTAACAGGAGATATTAATTTATTAGATATACCTAGATATATTTATATTCTAATCTAGACTCAACCTGGCATCCCCACCCCTACACACACATTCACATATGACTATTTCCATCCATCTTTGAAATTCAGTTAGTTAGTTACCAAGTCTTTTTGGTTCTACTGCCTTAATATCTTCTGAATCTGTCCCTTTGACTCAGTCTTTATCCCCAGTGCACTGCCTTAGGTGGGCCCTCATTTCTCATCTGGTTTCTTAGAACACCTCTCAAATTGTTTTCCTAATTCTAGTGACATCTTTTCAAACACCTGTTCTCCATGCTGCTGCCAGAGTGATCTAGAAATGTAAGTATATCTGACTATGCATCTCTCTATCTTTCAATGGTTTTTATTGCCATTGGTATAAATTTCACCTTAGCATATGAGATCCTGCATGATCTGACACCTCTTTAGTATCATCTACTATCACTTCCTGTTACACCTTCCCTTCATGCCTGTCATATGGAACTAATTGTAGTTTCCTAACTGATGCTATTTTATATCTAGGGGATTTTGCATATGCTGCTTCTTCAGAGGGCTTTCCCTGTCCAGGACATGCCCCACATTAATTAAATAAGAATCTCTTGGTGGGGTGGAGAGACATTTAAAACCTCTCTAGGTGATTATAATGTACATCCAACTTTGAGAACCAGCACTTTAAACTGTATGTCATTTCCTGGCCGGTGTGGCTCAGTTGGTTGGGCACTATACCCCATGCACTGAGAGGTCTCTGGTTGGATTCTGAGAGCACATGCCCTGGTTGTGGGCTCAGTCCCCAGTAGGAAGCATGCTGGAAGTAGTAGATTAGAATCCATGTTTCTCTCTCATTGGTCTCTCTCTCTCTCTCTCTCTCTCTCTCTCTCTCTCTCTCTCTCTCTTTCTCTCTCTCTCTCTCTCTCTCCTTCCCTCCCTTCCTCCCTCCCTCCCTTTCTCTCTCCCCTTGCTCCTCTCTCTCCCTTCCTCTTTCTCTAAAATCAATAAAACATATTATAAATAATTTCACCTGCAATTCAAGCATCACATTCTCTGAAAAATGTTCCTCAAACCCTCAATATGATTAAGTTGTTCCTTCTCTCTGCTTCCATAATACTATCTGTGGCCTTCTATCATAATGACTAACATTCTGTATAGAAATTGCTGGTTTATTTGTTTGTCTCTGTTATTATACTTTAAACTTCTTGAGGGCATGGACCATGTCTCACATAGCTTTGTACCCCAAGTCCATAGCATGATGCTTAGAACAAGGAGGGTACAATAAATGAATATATAAATTTATAAAATATTGAAATAATTTATATAGCACCTACTATGTACCTTGCATGATGCCAGCAGGTTTTCATATTATGTACTTCACAAACAATTCTGGGAAATATGGATTATTATTCCTGTGGCACCAATGAAGAAAATAAGAATCAGAGAAGTTAAGTGATATACCTAGTTACACAGCCAATAATAGGTATAGGATTTATCCCTAGATATTCTAACTTCAAATTCAGTGTGATTCTTACTATCTATGGCTAGCAGAAAATAACATTAGTTAGACATATGCACTTATATTAATTTTCTATTGCTGTATAAAAAATTACCACAAACTTAGTGCCATAAAACAACATCCATTCATTAGCTTATAGTTTTTGTAGGTCAGAAGTCTGGGTGCAGTGTGGTTCAGCCAGTTCCTCCGGTTAGAATCTCATTAGGCTGAAATCAAGGTGTCAGCCAGGCTGAATTCTTATGTGGAGGCTTTGGTGAAGAATTTGTTTCTCAACCCATTCTGGTTGTTGGAAGGATTCAGTGTCTTGATTTGGTAGGACTGGGGCACCTATTTCCTTGCTGATTGTTATCTGGGGGCTGCTCTCTGTAAATAGAGAATACCCATGTTCCTTGTCATATGGCTCCCACCATCTTTAAGCCAGCAACAGTGTGCCAAATCCTTGTATTATGAATCTCAGATTTAAAGGCTCATGTGAAACTTCCAGTTATAAAATAAGTCATAGGGATGTAATATGCAGCATAAGGAATAGCCAATAATATTATAAGAACTCTGTATGGTTACTAGACTTATTGTGGTGATCACTCTGTTAGGTATATAAATGTTTAATAGCTATGTTGTACACCTGAAACTAATATAATAAACTAATAAATAGTGTATGTTAGCTATAATTTATTAAAAAATAAAGTGACAAAGGCTTGGGAATCATAACAATAGCAAAAGGGCTAATGTGATAGGTCAGGCCTATTCAGATAATTTTCCTGTTTAAGATAAACTGATTTGAAACCTTAATTATATCTGCAAAATCTATAATAAATCCTAGGTTTGTACTTGACTGAATAACTATGAGGTATATGTACACTAGGGGACTGAATCTTGGAGGTTATTTTAGAATTATGCCCACCATGCTGCTTTATGCCTTATATGTGAAGTTTTGTATTCACATATATTATTTTATCTTTTTTTAAACAACAATATTAAATAGTCAGGATGGTATTATGGCCACTTAAAAATATTTATGAGGAAGTTGGAACAATGAAAAGCAGCCAATTGATGACAGAGAAGGAATTAAAATCCTTTCTTACTCAATGCTCTGCGTTTTAATGCCATACCCATAATTCTAAATAAATTTATAATCCAATTTAGATATAATAGAAAGTAAAAGCAATCACAGTCTAATTTAAGTAGATTTTCACCAGGAAGATTTACATTGTATCCAATGTATTCTAATACATTAAGGAATGGTTAATATGTTATAAAAATGGTTTATAGTAGAGCCCTTTAAATTGTATTCATTATCACCTCTACCTATTGAGCGAATAATGATAACTAGTATTTGTTAATATTTTACAATTTGCAAAACACTTTCATCCATGTTTTATTTGCTTTTGTACTCACTATCAATGGAAATTATGTTTATTATAATAAATGCTTATACATTTGAAAATAATTTAGGAAAGTAATTTAGAGTTTAAATTGACATTTATAAAATGTTGATATTTGCTGAATATTTAGGAGCAGCCTTTTGATATAAGTACAGTATGCCTGTAGGAGTTATAGGGGTGTGTGTGTTTGTGTGTGTGTGTGTAGTTACAAAGAAATGCAACTGATTCAGATTCTGTAGGCAAATGTAAACCTATACCTATAGTATTTTTTTTTAAATCCTCACCCAACATTATGTTTATTGATTTTAAAGACAGAGAACAGGGGATAGGAAGGAAGGAAGGAAGGAAGGAAGGAAGGAAGGAAGGAAAGGGAAACATTGATGCGAGAGAAAAACATTTATCAGTTGCCTTTCGTAAGCGCTTTGACTGGGGATCAAATCCACAACCTAGGTCAGTGGTTTGCCACTCTGTTGAGTAATGAATTTGCCGACCACTGACCTAGGTATGTACTCTGACCGGGAATTAAATCTGCAACCTTTTATTTTTTTTAAATATATTTTACTGATTTTTTTTTTTTACAGAGAAGAAGGAAGAGGGATAGAGAGTTACAAACATCGATGAGAGAGAGAGACATTGATCAGCCGCCTCCTGCACGCCCCCCACTGGAGGTGTGCCCGCAACCAAGGTACATGCCTTTGACCGGAATCAAACCTGGGACCTTTCAGTCCGCAGGCTGCCGCTCTATCCACTGAGCCAAACGGTTTCGGCATGCAACCTTTTTGATATAGGGTACGATGGATGCTCCAACCAACTGAGTCACCTGGCTGGTGCCCTGTGCTATTTTCTTTTGTAGTTGCACTGGTTCAGTGGTTGACAAACTCATTAGTCAACAGAGCCAACTATCAACAGCACAATGTTTGAAATTTCTTTTGAGAGCCAAATTTGTTAAACTTAAACTTCTTCTAATGCCACTTCAAAATAGACTCACCTAGGCCATGGTATTTTATGGAAGAGACACACTCAATAGGCCAAAGAGCCGCATGTGGCTCACAAACCGCAGTTTGCCAACCACTTCATTGGTTTATTAGAAGTAATATGACAGAGGAGTGGAACCAGGGGCAGAAGCGATGGACCAGGAAGTGTGTGTGTGTGTGCCTGTGTGTGGTAGGGACACACAGGAAGTCACTAAAAACAGTGAAAAGGAAAGTTGCAAAGTGAGCAACTAAAATGAAGAGAGTGCCTAAGTATTTGGTTGCAATGAGCAGAAATTATCCCTTGCTTGACTCTAATGAAAGTTCTTTAATACCTAACCCACCTTTCACTTTCCCTTCCATGCTCTGATAGCTCAGCCACCTGAAGGATAGTTGGTAGCAACTTGAGAGGGAGGTGTTTTTGTACTGCTGAGAATTCCCTTTGCCTCTCTCCTGTCTGTGGTTCCCCCTAAGAAAGAGTCATTGGGCATAGGGGGAAAAGGGACAGATTGTAGGTTCCTGCATTCTTCTCCAAAAGCAATGACATATACTGACCCTTTCTCATGAAAGCAATTTGATGATGGGTGCTAAGGAAGAAGGCTTTGCATTTTGGAGGACTAAAATGTATTTGGGAACATTTTCAAGATAAGAAAGGAGAGGACTGGAAGATCCTTTTTTTTCTTCCTTCCTTCCTTTTTTATTTTTTAACAAACACAAATACAGTGGTACCTCGAGATATGAGTTTAATTCGTTCCATAACCTTGAGGCGTGGGAAACTATGAGACACTCGAGTCGTGGTAAACTGGTGGGTCTTGTGGAGCCGGCTGATCTGCACGATTACTCGTATCTCAACTGTTGCTCGTATTTCAAAGCAAAAATCGCTCGCTCGATGGCTCGTATCTCAAAAATCTCGTATGTTAGGGCACTCGTATCTCGAGGTACCACTGTAAAGATAAGATAAGTCCAATCACATTTCTTTTCTTTTCTTTTCTTTTTTTTTTTTGGTCTTGACATTAAGGACCAAGTGGTACCAGGGTTGGGGAAACTTTTCCTTTGTCCCTTCAGATCTTCTGGCTGGTCAAATAATTCAAATTACATACAGCAGATCAATATGAGAAAAACAAGTTTTAATATATGTGCATAATTGAATTTATATAAACAGAAACATTCCGAAGATAGTGAGGTGTATATCATTCTGTGCTAAGGAGAGGGAGGTAGGAAATTCACAGGTACATGAGAAAGAGCAAGTATGTGGTTAACAAATCCTTGTAGGGCTACCAAGAAACAATGGGCCACAGAGGAGACTCTAACAGATTTGCTTGGATCCTCCCTATCTGCCATGGTAGTGAATATGCTAAGATTGCCTTCCTGAAGCAGGTTTGAAAAATCTTAATTCCTTTGTAGGTAAAGGGCAAGGTAAAAATAAAACCCATCAACTCTACTTGAGTTTGTTGAACATTGTTTTCAGCTTGAAATAATCTGCATGTCAGATAAATGGGAGCTTATCACACATACTGATGTTTTTAGTCTGACTGAAATCTTGCCTTGGCAAATAACATTTCCAAGCCAAACAGAGATGAGGGCAGGATGGATCTGATACTTTTTATATATCCAGAAAAACCAGGTGCAGGGAAGAATTCATTCTGTAGTGTTAACCAGCTAATCTGGATAGGAAGTGACCTCATCTTGAAGTGTCTGCTTTGAGGGGGTTATGCTGTGTATATGCTAGATGTCATTGCTCCCTGAATACTGAAATTGTCTTTGTATTACTATATACCACCCAGAAACTAATAAGCTTAATTCTTTGTGTGTACATCCTGGGTGCTCAGTTAATAATGAATGTGTGTATACCTACAAAATTTGTTTAAAAAATCTTTAGAATAGATTTTGAGTTACCCCTGTGCCACTCTCACGATAACTGCTTTTGTTCTTCAGTTTTGCTTTCTAGGTGCTCTGAACTCTGAATGTGTATAAATTTTGAATCATGCTGAAAATCTAGCTCAATGTACACTGTCAAAGATTGCTAGTATGGACAAGCATGGTACAAAAATAAATTATGACTAGTGTTTTGACTTTCAGAAAAGCATTAACAAAACACCTTTTAACACCTGAGTACCACAGAACACACATACAAGTCACCTATTTATTTAAAAAGATGTTTTACTGTAAATTATAAAGAATTGGTATTAAATTTCTGAACAACAGAAAGAAAAATGGCGGTGTAATAGATTTACGTGTCCCCAGCCTCCTCCCTGAGCAGACAGAGAGAACAGCTGAGGGTCACACAGGGAGTATTTGTTGGCAATTTAAGGGAAACTACACTCCAGGAGAATGTGGGGGACTGCTGGACGGGGCTCCCCTGATCAGGCAACTCCCATTGCTGCCAGGTTTCCTCCCTGAGCCACCAGCTAGAACGCGGAGACCACGCCATCTTGAAGGGGAAAGTAGATGTTTACGGTAGCCTAAAAATCTACAGCTGCAACACACACCAAAGAACTCCGAGCCCCAGAACACCACTCTCCAATCAGCGCAAACACTTGGATTCAGAGGAGCTCCACACGACACACAGAAAGTTCAGATTTTGCCTGGGATAAGGTGAGGTCTCTGGTCCTGCAAAACAGAAAGGTGCGCTCACTGGGAGCTGGAGGACCTGGAGAAATCTCCACCTAGAGAAATCCATGGCTACTGTGCAGAGCGTGATCCCTGAATGTGGAAAAGGGCCCTAGAAGCTGTTAACACAGGGGATCTCTAGAAAGCAACCCTTTTTGATCTGAGGCAAAGGAAAGCCTGGGAGTTATTAAAGTGTGCTGGCTGCTTGGATAGGAGTGGGGAAAGGAGACTGTGCATATTGGTGCACCTTCCTCTTCAGATCCTTGCTTTTGATTGCTAAGCCCAATATAAAGGATCACCCAGTTGGGGACACCCTGGGAGAGTGCAGGGGAAAGTTGTTTTTTGGAAGCCTGGGGATAAGATTGGGGAGAGACCATGGGAGAACCAGCTCTGGGGCAGTCCACTCCCACAAACCACGATTGAGTGCCACAGGGAAAGCAGGATCTAAGCACAGGCTAGAGAGGACCTATAGTGTCGGAGGCCAATTCTGAAACACTGCCACCCAGGGGCTGACTCAAAAATTGACTCTTGTCTAATCACAAAAGAATAAAGTGATTAAGACACACCCCTGACTTAAAAACTGGTGGAACCCTGGGAGCTGCAATATTGTCCTCACTGGGAAACAGGTGTGCCAAAAAGATCAATGGAGAAAGTGAATGACCTTCACTACTACACACTCTATTTCTTTATTTCTTTCTTTATTTATTTTAATTTCTTATTTTTCATCTGTTACTTAAGAAACTATTTTTTTATTTTTTTCCTCACTTGATTTTATCTTTTTTTTGCTTTTGTTTCTTTTTTTTATTAATTTTTTATACATATCTTCCCATTGCCCCCCCCTCCCTCCCAGGCATACCCCAACCCCCCAGTGTCTATGTTAATTGATGCATACAAGTCCTTTGATTGATCTCTTATCTAGCTTACCTAACTTTAATATTCCTGCTGTAATTTAACAGTCTGTTTGAAGCTTTACTGTATCTGTATCTACCCTTTTTTTCTTCAGTTTATAATGTTCTTTATTATCCACAAATGAGTGAGATCATGTGATGCTTCTCCTTCATTGACTGGCTTATTTCACTAAGCATAAGGCTCTCCAGTTCCAACCAGGTTGCTGCAAATGGTAAGAATTCCTTCTTTTTCATGGCAGCATAGAATTCCATTGTGTAGATATACCACAGTTTTCTGATCCACTCATCTGCTGACGGGCACCTAGGCTGTTTCCAAATTGTAGCTATTGTAAATTGTGCTGCTATGAACATAGGGGTGCATAAATTCTTTCTGAATGGGGTTTGTAATTTCTTAGGATAAATTCCTAAGAGTGGGATTACAGGGTCAAATGGGAGATCCATCTTTAGATTTTTGAGGAAATTCCATACTGTTCTCCACAGTGGCTGAACCAGTCTGCATTCCCACCAACAGTGCACAGGGGTTCCTTTTTCTCCACATCCTCGCCAACACTTGTCCTTTGTTGATTTGTTGATGATTGCCATTCTGACTGGTGTAAGATAGTATCGCATTGTCGTTTTGATTTGCATCCCTCAGATGATTAATGACTTTGAACATGTTTTCATGTGTCTCTTGGCCTTCCTTCTGTCGTCTTTCAAAAGATTCTATTTAGGTCCGTTGCCCATTTTTTATTGGATTGTTCATCTTCCTTTTATTAAGTTGTATAAGTTGGCTGTAGATTTTGGAGATTAAACCTTTATCAGTGATAACATTTGCAAATATGTTCTCCCATACAGTGATCTTTCTTGTTGTTTTGTTGATGGTTTCTTTTGCTGCTGTGCAAAAGCTTTTTATTTTAATTTAGTCCCATTTGTTTATTTTTTCTTTAGCTTCCGTTGCCTTTGGAGCAGTATCAGTGAAGAAGTTCTTTCGGCATATATCTGAGATTGTGCTGCCTGTGGATTCCTCTAGTATTTTTATGGTTTCCCTTCTAATGTTTAAGTCCTGAATCGATTTTGAGTTTATTTTTGTATTTGGTGTAAGTTGGTGGTCCAGTTTCATTTTTTTTTGCATGTATCTGTCCAATTTTCCCAACACCATTTATTGAAGAGGCTATCTTGGCTCCATTGAATGTTCATGCCTCCTTTTAAAATATAGGTTGAGCATAGTGTTTTGGGTGGCTATCTGGGTTCTCTATTCTATTCCACTGGTCTATATGTCTGTTCTTCTGCCAGTACCAGGCTGTTTTGAGAACAGTTGCTTGGTAGTATAGCTTGAAATCTGGTATTGAGATCCCACCTACTTTATTCAATTCTTCTTTCTCAGAATTGCTGTAGCTATTCGTGGTCTTTTTTTTTTTGTTCCAGATTAATCTATGAAGAATTCTTTATAGGTCTGTGAAATATGTCGTTGGCATTTTAATGGGTAGTGCATTGAATCTGTAGATTGCTTTGGGTAGTATGGACATTTTAATGATGTTGTTCTCTCAATCCATGAGCATGGTATGCTCTTCCATCTGTTAACATCTTCCTCTATCTCTTTTTTTCAGTGTCTTGTAGTTTTCTGATATAGGTCTTTTATGTCTTTAGTTAGGTTTATGCCTAGGTATCTTAATATTTTTGGTGCGATGGTAAATGGGATTGCTTTTTTAGTTTCTCTTTCTGTAATTTCACTATTAGTGTATAGAATGCCACAGACTTCTTAGCATAAATTTTGTATCCTGCTACATTGCCGAATTCACTAATTAAGTCAATTAGTTTTGGAATGGAGTCCTTTGGGTTTTTTTATGTACAATATCATGTCATCTGCAAATAAGGACAGCTTTACTTCTTCTTTTCCAATTTGGATGCCTTTTATTTCTTCTTCTTGTCTAATTGCAATGGCTAATACTTTCCGTACTATGCCGAACAAGAGAGGTGAGAGTGGGCATCCCTGTCTTGTTCCTGTTCTTAGGGGAAATGGTTTTAGTTTTTGCCCATTGAGTATGATGTTAGCTGTGGGTTTATCATATATGGCTTTAATGATGTTGAGGTTTGCTCCTTCTATTCCCACTTTGCTGAGAGTTTTTATCAAGAAAGGGTGTTGGATTTTGTCAAATGCTGTTTCTGCATCAATTGATATGAGTATGTGATTTTTATATCTCAATTTGTTTATGTGATGTATCACATTTATTGATTTGTGGATATTGTACCATCCTTGCATTCCTGGGATGAATCTGCTTGGTCATGGTGTATGAACTTTCTGATGTACTGCTGGATCCGATTTGCTAGACTTTTGTTGAGGATTTTGCCATCTATGTTCATGAGAGATATTGGCCTATAATTCTCTTTCATTGTGTTGTCTTTTTCTGGTTTTGGTATTAGGGTGATGCTGGCTTCATAGAAGGTGGTTTGGAAGTGTTCCTTCTTCTTGAATGTTTTTGAATAGTCTGAGGAGGATAGGTTTTAATTCTTCCTTGAATGTTTGGTAAAACTCTCCTATGTAGCGATCTTGTCCCGGGCTTTTATTTGCTGGAAGCTTTTTGATGACTGCTTCAATTTCTTCCATAGTTATTGGACTGTTGAGATGTTTGGCTTCCTCCTCATTGAGTTTTGGAAGGTTATACTTTTCTAGGAAAATGTCCATTTCTTGCAGCTTGTGCAATTTGTTGGAATAGAGTTGTTCATGGTATTTTTAAAAAATCCTTTGTATGTCCACAGGGTCTGTTGTTATTTCTCCACTTGTATTTCTGATTTTGTTTATTTGGGTCTTCTCTCTTTGCTTCTTGGTGAGCCTGGCTAGTGGTCCATCAATCTTGTTTATCCTTTCAAAGAACCAGCTCTTTGTTTTGTTGATTTTTTTGAATTGTTTTTTTGGTCTCCAAGTTGTTTATCTCCGCTCTGATCTTCACTATTTCCTTCCTTCTGAGTACATTGGGCTTTTCTTGTTGCTCTGGTTCTAGCTCTTTGAGTTGTAGGGTTAGGTAATTTATTACCATTGTTTCCTCTTTTTTTGCAGTAGGCTTGTAGGGCTATGAACTTCCCTCTCAAGACTGCTTTCACTGTGTCCCATAAATTTTGGATTGTTGTGTTGTCATTGTCATTTGTTGCAATGAAGTTTTTTTATTTCTTCCTTGATCTCTCCGGTTACTCAGTTGTTGTTTAATAGCATGCTGTTTAGTCTCCATGTGTTTGATTTCTTTCTATTGTTTTTATTATAGTTGATTTCCAGTTTTATGCCACTGTGGTCTGAGAAAATGCTTGATATGATTTCTGTCTTCTTGAATTTGAAGAGACTTTTCTTATGACCCAACATATGATTCATCTTTGAAAATGACCCGTGTGTACTGGAGAGAATGTATATTCTGTGGCTTTGGGGTTAAATGTTCTGAAGATGTCAATTAATTCCATCGGTTCTAATGAGTCATTTCGGATTGATGTTTCTGTCCTGATTTTTTGTTTAGAGGATTTGTCCAATGGTGACAGTGGGGTATTAAAGTCTCCTACTATGATTGTATTGCTGTCAATCTCTCCCTTAATATCCTCTAAGAGTTTTTTTTTAATGTATTGAGGTGCTCCTATATAGTGTGCATATATGTTTACCAGAGTTATTTCTTCTTGTTGGATTGTTCCCTTTAGTATTATGAAGTGGCCTTCTTTATCTCTTGTTATGTACTTCACTTGTATATCTAATTTGTCAGATATAAGTATTGCAACCCCAGCTTTTTTATCATTTTCATTTGCCTGAAATACCATCTTCCATCCCTTCACCCTCAATCTTTGTGCATCTCTTTTCTTGAGGAGGATTTCTTGCAGACTGCAGATATATGGATCATGTTTTCTTATCCAATCGGTTACCCTATGTCTTTTGATTGGAGCATTTAATCTGTTTACATTTAAAGTTATTATTGATAAGTACTTATCTGTTGCCATTTTTAGTCCTTACCCCCGAGTTCCTTCTTCACTTCCTCTTTCTTTTTATTACAGCAGACCCTTTAACATTTCTTGCATTGCTAATTTGGTGGTGATATATTCCCTTAGTCCTTTTTTTTTATGTGAAGCTTCTGATTTCACCTTCAATTTTGATTGAGAGTCTTGCAGGGTACAGTATTCTTGGATTCAGACCCTTCTTTGCATGACTTTGTATATTTCATTCCATTCCCTTCTGGAGTGATGAGTTTCCATTGAGAAGTCAGTAGCTAGTCTTATGGGGGTTCCTTTGTAGGTAACTTTCTGTTTCTCTCTGGCTGCTTTTAAGATTCTTACTTTGTCGTCGGTGTTTGCCAATTTAATTATAATGTGCCTCGGTGTCGGTTTGTTGGGGTTCATTTTGCTTGGGACTCTGAGCTTCCTCGGTTTGTGTTGGTTTTTTCTTTCCTATATTGGGAAAATTTTCAGTCATTATTTCTGCAAACAGGTTTTCTAATCCTTGTTCAGTTTCCACTCTTTCTGGAACCCCAATTATGCAGATGTTGTTTTGTTTCATATTATCCCAAAGTTCCCTTAGACTCTCCTCTTGCTTTTTAACTTTTTTTTCTAGAAGCTGCTGTACTTGGGTATTTTTTCCTACCGTGTCTTCTAGCTCACTGATGCAGTCCTCTGCTTTTTCTATCTACTTTTGATTCTTTGTATTGAGTTCTTTATAGCAGTGATGTCATTTTTCATTTCTTCTTGATTATTCTGCACCTCCTCTAGGTTCTTCTCCATTTCTTCTTGATGCCTCTTCGTCTCCTCTTGGGTCTTCTTCATTTCCTCTTGGCTCTTATTCACATTGTCGATTTTGTCTTCCATTCTTTTCATCCACCTTATGATAATTTCTTTGAACTCTTTCTCTGGTAGGCTTATTTGTGGTTCTATTTCGTTTACTTCCTTTTCTGGTGAAACCTGCCTTTTTGTCTTATGTGGGCTGTTTCTTTTTCTGCCCATGGTCTTTCTTCTAGGGTGTCTGGTTATGTAATTCTCTCTCCTATGCTGATTCAAAGGCACAAAATACAACATGAGCAGGTACAGCACACAAGGCACTGAGTAGAAATGTATTCAAGATGTTAATAATTACAAATAAGGTGACCACTAATGTAAGACAAATTAGGGGTAAGTAGAGAAAGAGGAAGAGGAAATTGAGTGAAAAAGACAGGAAAGAAGTGTCAAAATCAAATTGGGAGATGGACAAATAAATAAATAAATAAATAAATTAAAAATAAAATAAAATAAAATTTATAAAAAGGAGAAGAAGAAGAAAAGAGAAAGAGAAACAAAATCAGAGAGAAAAGAACGTGTATAAGAGAGAAAAGGGGAAGAAAATATAGATGTCAGGAGAAAACTCTAATAGAACAGTCACTAATTCCAATAAAGGCCACTAACCAGTACCTAGAGATTAATACAAATTGCAAATAGCAACTGGTATCGAGGGAGGTGAGGGAAAAGAGAGGTAAAAAACAAAGTAAGCCAAAAGCAAAATAAAACAAGTAGAATAAACTAAAACAATCTCAGAAAAAATTTCAAAAAATCGATATAATCACTTTTCAGGCAAATAGCAACAAAAGGACATAGAGAAAAAAAAACAACTTTTTGGCTAGTGAAGAC
Source organism: Lasiurus cinereus (assembly GCA_011751065.1). Lineage (NCBI taxonomy): Eukaryota > Metazoa > Chordata > Mammalia > Chiroptera > Vespertilionidae > Lasiurus > Lasiurus cinereus. The sequence continues at coordinate 30,493,626 of JAAGEH010000015.1, read as the reverse complement.
AAGAAGAGAGAGGTTTGTGTGGACTTGTAGTAGGGGATTTGAAATTAGATATATAAGTGGGGTGAAATTTTAACCAGGCAAAGAGAAAGAATAGGGAGAATCTAAAGTTGGAAAAGGGAAAGAGAAACAAGACAACAAAATGGGGAAAGTTAGGAGGAAAGTGTTGGCATAAAGGTAGAGTTGAGTTGGAGTAAAATTATGCTAAAGGAAAGATGAAAATAGACTCCAGAACTCTAATCCCGAAATAAAATAAAGAGAAAACAAAATGACACTTGTTTTTTTCCAAAAAGGTAAAATACTAGTAGTAATTAATAATACTAGTTGAAAGCAAATATGTAATAATTAAAAAGGTAAAATCAATTGAGGTGGAAAGAAAAAAATAGTCTTTTCATTAAAATATGTAAAAATGAAAAATAAAATAAAAATTTTTAAAAAAAGGAAAAAAATAAAAAAAAATAGAATGGTCATTCACTTCCACTATTATTCCGCTTGGCACTCCTGTTTCCCAGTAGGGAAGGTATTGCAGTTCCCTGCGTTCCCCTGTTGGTGTTTTAATCTCTTTATTCTTTTGTGGTTATGTGAGAGTCAATTTGTGTGTCATCCACTGGGTGTCAGTGTTTCGGAATTGATCTCTGAGACAAAGCACAGGACCTCTCTAGGCTGTGCTCAGATCCTGCCACTCTATGGCTCCCAAAGCCAGCCTGTGAGGACTTTGCAGCCGGGACACTGCAATAACTCCCAGGCTGTCCCTCTGCCCCCGAAAAAAACGAGTCATTTTCCAGAGCTCCCCTCTGTCAACAGCTCAGAGAGTTTGCCTCCACACTTAGGGATCACGCCCTGCCGACCTCCACGGACCTCTCCAGAGGCAGCTTTCCCACAGCCCAGCTCCCACAGTGTTCGTGTCTCTGCTCTGCAGGGGTAGGAGACCTCACCCTTTCCCATGGGAAATCTGACCCTTCCGTGCACCGTGTGGATCTCTGAATCCACCGCCTGTGTGTCTGCGTCCCTTGGAGAGCCGTGTTCTGGGTCCCTGGCTGTTCGGTGGGTGCCTCCGCCAGCCACAGCCTTCAGACCTCCGCAGACATCCACCTCCCTCTTATCCCAGGCAAAATCTGACCTTTCCATGTGCCGTGTGGATCCCTGATTCTGCCGCCTGTCTGCGCCGATTGGAGAGCTGAGCTCTGGGTCCCTGTGTCCCCGGCTGCTCGGTGGATACCCCAGCTGCAGGCCTCAGACCGCCGCAGACATCCACCTCCCTCTGCAAGATGGCACGGTCTCCTCGCTCACGCTGGTGGCTCCGGTAGACAAAATCCCCGTGGCAGTGGGGCTGCACGGCTACGAGAGTCCCGTCCAGCAGTCCCCCACCTTCTCCTGGAGGACAACTGACTCCCAACTTGCCAACAAACACTCCCAGTGCGACTCTCAGCCGCTCTGTCTCCCTCTGCCCAGTGACAATGCTCCAGACGCATCTGTGTACTCTGCCGCCATTTCTTCCCTCCTTATCTTTTTAATTATTACATTTTTATTATCAAACAGTATTATTACTACTATTATTTTACCTTTTTGAAAAAAGTGTCATTTTATTTTTTCTTTATTTTACTTTGATATTAGAGTTTTACATTCTAATTTCATCTCTCCTTTAGCATCATTTTGTTCTATCTCAACTCTACCTTTATGCCTTCTCTCTCTTCCTAACTTTTCCCTATTGTTGTCCTGTTTCTCTTAACCTTTTCCTTCTTTAGATTTTTCCTATTCTTTCTTTTTATCCCTTGTTAAAATGTCACCGCACATATACATCTAATTTCCAATCCCCTGCTCCCAGTCCTTAGACACCACTCTCTTCTCTGTCTTCACTATCCAAAAAAATTGTTTTTCTCTCTGTCTTTTTGTTGTTGTTTGCTTGATTGCTGAGTATATCGATTTTTCACACATTTTTGGGAGATTGTTTTGTTTATTCTACTTATTTTGTTTTATTTTCTGTTTGCTTTGATTTTTTTTCTCCCATTTTCTCTCACCTCCCTTGATATTAATTGTTGTTTATAGTTTGTATTAATCTCCAGGTACTTGTAGCTGGCATTTGTTGGGATTAGTGCTTTTCTATTTTATTTTTATCCCCATATATATAATTTGTTCCCCTTCTCTTTCTCTCTTTCTTTTTTCTCTTATTTTTTACGTTTTCTTTTTTTTCTCCCTTCTCCCAATTTTATTTTGGCACTCCTTTCTTTTCTTCTCTCTCTTTTTTCTTTTTTTCTCTCTCCTACTTTCTCTCCTATCCTCTAATTTGTCTCTCTCTGCTGGTCAAATTTATTTGTGGCTATTAATTTTGTGAATACATTTCTGTTCAGTGCCTTGTGCGTTGTACCTGGTTGTGTTGTTTTTGTCCCTTTAAATCAACACAGGAGAGAGAGAAATACATAACCAGACAACCAGAGAGACCATAGGCAGAAAAAGAAACAGTCCACATATAAAAGAACAGCAGTCATCACCAGATAAGGAAGTAAATGAAATGAAGGCAAGCAACCTCCCAGAGAAAAAATTCAGAGAAATTGTCATAAGATGGCTAAAAAGAATGGAAGAGAAATTAAAAAATAAGAATAAGAAACTAGAAAAAAATGAAGAACCAAGAAGAAATGAAAAATGATATCACTGCTGTAAACAATTCAATATAAAGTATCAAAAGTAGACTAGGAGAAGCAGAGGACTGCATCAGTGAGCTAGAAGACAAGGTAGGAAAAAATACCCAAGTGCAGCAGCTTCTAGAAAAAAAATTAAAAAGCAAGAGGAGAGCCTAAGGGTACTTGGGTACAACACAAAAGAAAACAACATCCACATATTAAGAGTCCCAGAAAGAGTGGAAACTGAGCAAGGAATAAAAAACCTGTTTGAAGAAATAATGACAGAAAACTTCACTGATATAGGGAAGAAAAAATCCACACAAATCCAAGAAGCTCACAGAGTTCCAAGCAAAATAAAGTCCAAAAGACCAACACCAAGGCTCATTATTATTAAATTGGCAAATGCCAATGACAAAGTCAGAATCTTAAAAGTGGCCAGAGAGGGACAGAAAGTTACCTACACATGAGCCCCCATTCGACTATCAACTGATTTCTCAAGAGAAACTCATCAGGTCTGAAGGGAATGGAATGAAATATAAAAAGTCATGAAAAGGAAGAGTCTGAATACCAGAATATTGTACCCAGAAAGGCTATCAATCAAAATTGAAGGTGATATTAGGAGCTTCACAGATAAAAAAAGATTAAGGGAATTTATTACCACCAAACCAGCAATGCAAAAATTGCAAAGGGGTCTGCTGTAAAAACACACAAAAAGGAAGCGAAGAAGATACACAGGGGTGAAGAATGAAAATGGCAACAAATAAGTACCTATCAATAATAACTTTAAATGTAAATCCAATCAAAAGACATAGGGTAACAGATTGTATAAGAAAATGTGACCCATATATCTGCTATCTACAAGAAACCCACCTCAGAAAACAAAGATGAACACAAACTGAGGGTGAAGGGATAGAAAACAGTTTTTCAGGCAAATGGAAATGAAAAAAAACCCTGGGGTCCAATACTTATATCTGACAAATTATATCTCAAAGGTAAGGACACAACAAGAGATAAGGAAGGCCACTTAATAATACTAAAGGGAACAATCCAACAAGAATAAATAACTCTGGTAAACATATATGGACCCAATACAGGAGCACCCAAATACATAAAACCTCTTCTGGAGGATATCAAGGGAGAGATTGCCAGCAATACAGTCATAGTAGGAAACTTTAATACCCCACTGTCACCACTGGACAAATCATCTAAACAAAAAATCAGCAAAGAAACATCAATCCTAAATGACTCACTAGACTAGATGGAATTAATTGACATCTTCAGAACATTTTACCCCACAGTCAAAGAATATACATTCTTCTCAAGTACACATGGGTCATTTTCAAAGATAGACCATATGTTGGGTCACAGGCAAAGTCTCTTCAAATTCAAGAAGATAGAAATCATCTCAAGCATGTTCTGAGATCATAGTGGAATAAAACTGGAAATCATCTACAGTAAAAATAATACAAAGAAATCAAACACATGGAGACTAAACAGCATGCTACTAAACAATGATTGGGTTACCAGAGAGATCAAGGAAGAAATAAAAAAACATTATGTCAACAAATGATAACGAAAACACAACAATCCAAAATCTATGGGATACAGTGAAGGCAGTTTTGAGAGGGAAGTTCATAGCTCTACAAACTTACTGCAAAAAAATTAACAATGGTAATAAATTACCTAACTCTACAACTGAAAAGAGTCAGAAAGAGAGCAACAAGAAAAGCCCAGTGTTATCAGAAGGAAGGAAATAATAAAGATCAGAGCAGAGATAAATGATATAGATACCAAAGAAACAATTCAAAAGATCAACAAAACAAAGAACTGGTTGTTTCAAAGGATAAACAAGATTGATGGACCTCTGGCCAGACTCACCAAGAAGCAAAGAGAGAGGACCCAAATAAACAAAATTATAAAAGAAAGAGGAGAAATAACAACAAACCCTACCGAAATACAAAGGATTGTTAAAAAAACAAATAGTATGAACAACTCTAGTCCAACTAATTAGACAACCTGCAAGAAATGGACATATTCCTAGAAAAATATAACCTTCCAAAACTCAATCAGGAAGAATCTAAACATCTCAATAGGCCAATAACTATGGAAGATATTGAAGCAGTCATCAAAAAGCTTTCATCAAACAAAAGCCCGGGCCCAGATGGCTACACAGGAGAGTTTTACCATACATTCAAAGAGAATTGAAACCTATTCTCCTCAGACTCATTCAAGCAATTCAATAAGAAGGAACACTTCCAAACACCTTCTATGAAAGCAGCATCACCCTAATACCAAAACCAGATAAAGACAAAACGATGAAAGAGGATTACAGAACAATATCCCTTATGAACATAGATGCCAAAATCATCAACACATTCTAGGAAATCGGATCCAGCAGTACATCAAAAAATCATATACCATTACCAAGTTGGATTTATCCCAGGAATGCAAGAATGGTACAATATCCGCAAGTCAATAAATGCAATACATCACATAAACAAATTGATAAATAAAAATCACGTAGTCATATTAATTGATAGAGAAAAAAACATTTGCAAAATCCAACATCCTTTCTTGATAAAAACTCTCATCAAGGTGGAATAGAAGATTCATACCTCAACATCATAAAAGCCATGTATGATAAACCCAGACCTAATATCGTACTCAATGTGCAAAAACTAAAACCATTTCCCCTCAGAAAAGAATAAAGACAGGGATGCCCATTCTCACCACTCCTGTTTGACATAGTACTGGAAGTATTAGCCCTTGCAATTAGACAAGAAGAAATAAAAGTCATACAAATTGCAAAAGAAGAAGTAAAGCTGTCCTTATTTGCAGATGCCATGATAATGTACATAAAACCCCGAAAGATTCCATAAATAAACTAATAGACTTAATAAATGAATTCAGTAATGTAGGAGGATACAAAATTAATGCCACAAAATCTATGGCATTTCTCTACACTAATAGTGAACTTAAGAAATAGAGACTAAAAAAGCAATCCCATTTACCATCACAGCAAAAAAATTAAGATACCTAGGAATAAACTTAACTGAGGACGTTAAAGACCTATATGCAGAGAACTACAGGACACTGTTAAAAAAGATAGAGGAAGACGTAAACAGATTGAACAGCATACCATGCTCATGGATTGGGAGAATCAACATCATTAAAATGTCCATACTTCCTAAATCAATCTATAGATTCAATGCAGTACCCATTAAAATAGCAACAACATATTTCACAGATCTAGAAAGAACTCTCCAAAGATTCATCTGGAACAAGAAAAGACTGTGAATAGCCACAGCAATTCTGAGAAAGAAGAATAAAGTAGATAGGATCTTAATACCAGATTTCAAGCTATATTACAAAGCAACGGTTCTCAATACAGCCTGGTACTGGCACAAGAGCAGACACATATACCAATGGGATTGAACAGAGAATCCACATATTGACCCAAAGCCCTATGCTCAATTAATATTTGACAAAGGAGGCATGAACATACAATGGAGTCACGAAAATCTCTTCAATAAATGGTGTTTTGAAAATTGAACAGATACATGCAAAAAAATGAAACTAGACCTCCAACTTACACCATACACAAAAATAAACTCCAAATGGATAATGGATTTAAACATAAGATGGGGAACCATAAAAATATTAGAGGAATCCACAGGTAGCAAAATTTCAGACATAAGCTGAAGAAACTTCTTCACTGATCCAGCTCCAAGGGCAATTGAAGCTAAAGAGAAAATGAACAAATGGGACTACATCAAAATAAAAGAAACCATCAACAAAACAACAAGAAAGCTCACTGTATGGGAGAACATACTTGCAAATGTTATCACTGATAAAGGTTTAATCTCCAACATCTACAGCCAACTTATCCAACTTAATAAAAGGAAGATAAATGATCCAATAAAAAAAATGCTCAACAGAGGTAAGTAGAATCTTTTCCAAAAAAGACAGAAGGAAGGCCAAGAGACACATGAATACATGCTCAAAGTCACTAATTATCCTAGAGATGCAAATCAAAACGACCATGTGATACCATCTCACACCTGTTATAATGACAATCATCAACAATGAACAAATGACAAGTGTTGGCAATGATGCAGAGAAATAGGAACCCTCGTGCACTGCTGGTGGGAATACAGAGTGGTGCAGCCACTATGGAGAACAGTATGGAGTTTCCTCAGAAACCTAAAAATGGAACTCCCATTTGACCCAGCAATCCCTCTCTTAGGAATATATCCTAAGAAACTGGAAACACCAATCAGAATTGATTTATGCACCCTTATGTTAATAGCAGCACAATTTACAATGGTTGCATTTTGGAAACAGCCTAGGTGCCCTTCAGCAGATGAGTGGATTAGAAAACCATGGTACAGCTACACAATTGAATACTATCATCCTGCCATAAAAAAGAAGGAACCATTTGCATCCACCTGAATGGAACTGGAAAGCATTATGCTAAGTGAAATAAGCCAGTCAATGAAAGAAAAATACCACATGATCTCACTCATTTATGGATAATAAAGAACATTATTGGATTAGGAGAATCAACATCATTAAAATGTCCATACTGCCCAAAGCAATCTATAGATTCAATGCACTACCCATTAAAATATCAATATAAAATACATTATAAACTAATGAAGAAAAACATAGATACAGAGGCAGTAAAGCATCAAACAGACTGTCAAATTACATCGGGAAGTTTAGGGAGAGGTGAGGTAGATAAGAGATCAACTGTAGGGCTTGTTTGTTTGCATATAAGCATAACCAATGGACACAAGACACTGGGGGGTTAGGGTATGCATGGGAGTCGGGGTGGAAATGGGAAGATATGTATACAGGGAATACATTAATAAAAAATTAAAAAATAAATAAATTTCTGACCAACAACTAATATGAATTTTAGAAAAGATAAAGTTTGTGACAAGGATTTTTGGTATGGAGATAAAGATACTATATATCTATGTATAGTAAAAAGTAAGGCATTGAACAAAAATAAAAATATGAACACTACCATGGAACAAAACATACTAATTTGTTAAATATGGGGGGCAGCCTAGCAGATTCTATAGTTGAATAGACTTGGATTTCAAGCCACAGTTTCCTCATCTCTAAAATGGGTATTTTCATACTTAAAATCTATTGTAAAATGAATTTATGCAAACTAAACACTCATCAAAGGAAATAATTCTTTTACCATTGATGGAAACTAAACCTTCAAAATACATAGGAATATCTTTACTTAGTAATTGTTCGTCTAATAGCCTATACTTATTTTCACAATTCACTTTGAATATTAATTTTATACTTCAGTGATCCTCTTCTCCTGGTGTTCATTTTGTTGTGTAATACTCTTTAAGCATAAGCTGGATCTGGTGACTTGGCTCTGAAGAATAAAATATAGCAAGGCAAATTAAGAAAACAGTCCTATTTATAATTGCATTAAAAATACGTATGGATAAATATAACCAAGGAGGTAAAATACCTGAACTCAGAAAATTATAAGATCATGAATAAAGAAATGGAAGAAGACACAAATAAATGAAACACATGCTATGCTCACTGACTGGAAGAATTAACATTGTTAAAATGACTATACTACTCAAAGGAATCTATTGATTCAATGAAATCTCTACCTATCAAAATACCAATGGCATTTTTCATAGAACAAGAACAAATAATCGAAAATTTTTATGATTAAGCATAGCAATCTTGGGAAAGGAGAACAAAGTTGGAGGTATCATGTTATCTGATATCAAGCTATACTACAAGTCTATAGTATTCAAACAGCATGGTATTGGCATAAAAATGGACACATAGATCAATAGAACAGAATGAGAGAATACAGAAATAAACCCATGACTATGTGATTAATTAATATATGAGAAAGGATGCAAACATATAGAGTGGTGTAAAGACAGTCTAGTCAATAACATTGGAAATATTAAACAGATACATACAAAAAAGTAAACTAGACTTTCTTCTTATACCACATACAAGAATAAACTCAAAATGGATTGAAGATTTAAATGTAACATTTGAAAACTTAAAACTTCTAGCAGAAAACATAGGCAATAAAATCTCAGACATTTCTCTTAGCAATATTTTTAATGAAATATCTCCTTGGGTAAGGGAAACAAAAGAAAAAAATAAACAAATGGGACTACATCAAACTAAAAAGTTTGTAAAATGAATTTATGCAAATTAAACAGTTTATATAGACTAAACACTCAAAATATCAGTTTTTGCACAGCTAATGGAAATCATCAACAAAATGAAAAGACAACCTATTGAATGTGGGAAGATATTCACAAATGATATATAAGGGGTTAATATCCAAAATTTATAAAGAAGTCATACAACTTACCACCAAAATACCAAGTACTTGTATTAAAAAATGGGCAGAAGACCTAAGTAGCCATTTCTTCAGATGGCCAATCCTATATCATAAAAGGCTAATATTCAAATAGACTGAGTGGCAGAACAACTCAACAACTGGTCCCTATGACATATGCTGACCATTGGGGGTGCATGTGAAACATGGTGGGCATCAGTAGCAGGCAGCAGAGTGCGGAACATGGTAGGCATTGGCTGCAGCGGGATGGTGGAGCAGGTCAGCAGGCGTGCCAGACCAAGGCAGGGCACTGGTTGCTGTCATAGGGTCAAGCCTCTGGTGGTTACTGAAAATTCTTTGCTCTTGCATGCTGTAGTCTGGCCCAGTGCTCACACCTGCTGCTGGCCGTGGCCCCAATTGCTCCCTGCTGTCAGCTGATGTGAGCAGGGTTAAGTCGGCATATGAGAGTGGCAGCAGCTGGAGCAGGGCTGCCGGTAAACAGGGAACTGGGGCCATGGTGGGAAGGGCTGAGTGGTGGTACGGAGGATGGGCTGAATTTTTGCACTGGGCCCCTAGTAGACATATAAAAAGATGCCCAACATCTCTAATAATCAGAGAAATGAAAATTAAAACCACAATGAGATATCATCTCACACCTCTTAGAATGGCCATCACCAAAAAGATAATACATAACAAATATTGGCTGGATATGGAGAAAAGGGAACCCTGTGCACTGCTGGTGAGCTTGTAAATTGGTGCATCCACTATAGAAAACAGTATGGAGGTTCATCAAAAAATTAAAAATGGAACTACCTTATAATCTAGCAATTGCACTTCTAGGTACATATTTGAAGAAATCCAAATTACTAATTTGAAAAGATATATGCACTTCTATATTAATTGAGTGTTATTTACAATAGCCAAGATATAAAAGCCATCCAAGTACCTGTCAATAGATGATTGGATATAGAAGATATGATATATCCTAAATAATAAAAGCCTAATATGCAAATTGTCCCCTTGACCAGGGCCCAGAGATTAACTGGGTCTACCTTTCCATGCCAGATGTTCGCACTTTGATCAATGGCCAGGCCTGGGATGGCACCCATGAGTGAATTTTGTGCACTGAGCCTCTAGTATATATATAATGGAATATTACTCAGCCACAAAAATAATGAAATCTTTTCATTTGGAACAGTATGAATGGATCCAGAGGGTATTATGTTAAGAGAAATGAGCCAGGCAGAGAAAGACAAATACCATATGATTTCAGTCATATGTGGAATCTAAAGAACAAAATAAATGAACAAACAAAATGGAAACTGACTGATAGATATAGAGAACAGACTGATGGTTGCCAGGTGGGAGGGTGGCTTCGGTGCTGGATAAAAAAGGTGAAGGAATTAAGAAGTACAAATTGGTAGTTACAGAATAGTCATGAAAATATAAAATACAGCATAGGAAATATAGTTAAAAATGTTGTAATAACTATATATGGTGCCCTTTGTGTACTGGAAATATCAAGGGGAATACTTTGTATATGATTGCCTAATCACTATGCTATATAGCTAAAACTAATCCTATCTAATAAAAGTAATATGCAAATTAACCATCACTCTGCTATACCCACAAACCATGCCCACCAGCCAATCAGGAGAGAGTATGCAAATTAACCCAACCAGGATAGCTATGGCCACAGAGTGAGCAGGAGGCTTGGGTTTCCCCGGCAATGGAGGAAGCCAAGCTTTCCGCATACCCTGGTGGGCCCAGACCTCCACTCAAGGCTACAAAGTTTCAATTATAGAAGATAAGTAAATCCCAACAAAAATTGGCAGCAGCCATGGAGCTAGAGAGAGCAGGAGGCTTGAGTTGTCCCCGGTGATGGAGGAAGCCAAGTTTTCTGCAACCCTGGTCTGCCTTGGCCTCTGCTTAAGGCTACAGAATTTCAATTATAGAAGTTCCAATAAAAATGGCTGCAGCCATGGAGCAAGCAGGAGATAAATAAATCCCAGATCTCAGGGCCTCCACTTGGGTCATTGGGGGGCATGGAAGGCTTTCAAACAACCACAGGCCCCTCTCCCAGGCCAATCTACACCCCAAGGGAACCCCCACCCTGATCCAGGACACCCTTTAGGGCAACCTAGCTGGCTCCCACCTGTGCACCAGGCCTGTATCCTATCTAATAAAAGAGTAATATGCAAATTGACCATCATTCCAACACACAAGATGGCTGCCCCTATGTGGTCAAAGATCCTGCCTCCATGTGGACACAGGATGGCCACCACAAGATGGCAAGCAGGGGAAGGCAGTTGGAAGGAACCAGGCCTGCAAGGGAGGGAATTTGGGGGTGATCAGGCTAGCAGGGGAGGGAAATTGGAGAGGGGATCCAGGCCTGCAGAGGAGGGAAGTTGGGGGCAACTGGGCCTGCAGGGGAGGGCAGTTAGGGGCAATCAGGCTGGTAGGGGAGTAGTTAGGCATCAATCAGGCTGTCAGGGGAGTGGTTAGGGGATGATCAGGCTGGCAGGCAGAAGTGGTTAGGGGCAATCAGGAACGCAGGCAGGTGAGCAGTTGGGAGCCAGCAGTTTTGGATTTGGGACCCCTTGAGGGATATCTGACTGCCCGTTTAGGCTCGATCCAGGTAGGGTGCAGGCTGGGCTGAGGCATACCGTCTTCCAGTGCATGAATTTTGTGCACCAGGCCTCTAGTATAAAATAATATTGTATGTCAACTGTAATTGAAAAAATAAGTATAGAATATAGCAAAAATGATAGAATATCACTTCTGTGATTAGATTATAGCACTGGGACTTCCATCTTGTTAGCTGAGTATCTTTCCTGTTGTCTTTGAGGAAGCAAGATGTCATGTTGGAGCAGTTCACTTGGCATAGCACCGAGGTAATGACCAGCCAATAGCTTGGGTTGACAGCCTGCAAGGACTGGAATCCTGCCAAGAACCACATGAATGAGCTTGGAAGTAGATCCTCCTTTGGTTGAGCCTTGAAATGACACCACAGCCTTGGCTAACACCTTAATTATATAGCCTATGAGAGACCCTAAAACAGAGAATCCACATTTTTTAAAATTTAAATTCTTTATTGTTGAAAGTATTACATATGTCTTGGTGTTTTCCCCATTGACCTCTCCCTGGCTGCTCCCACACCCCAGCACATGCCCTGCCCTCCTGTCTGTGTCCATTGGTTATGCTTATATATAAGCATGTTGGAAACCAAACATTGTTCTTACTGAATGGATGTAAACAGGAGGCCAGAAGGCTGGTCAACCTTAACTGCTCTGAAAGGTCAGAGCTAATCACTCACTGTTTAGTTGAAACATTGTTGGCTGAAGCAACTTCTATCTTTGTTTCATGTTAATTTGTTTTGTTATTTCCTGCCTAAAGGCCAGAGCAAGTGGCAGTCCTTTCCACTAGAGGAAGGCTCCCGCCTGGCCCCCCAATATCGCCAAATTAATATTTTCTAGTCTCTCATTTCATTTGCGTGCAGCCTCCTTCAGAACCCAAACCCTGAACCGGGAACCCTGAACCACGCGGGATGTAGAAAGAGGTTCCCACATAAGCATACAAGTTCTTTGGTTGATCCAGAGAATCCACTTTAGCTATGCTCAGATTCTTGACTCACAAAAACTCTGAGATAATGTGTTGTAAGGTGCTAAAATTTGGGGTAATTTGTTATGCTATAGATAACCAATATGCCTAGAATTTGCACTCTAGTACTATTTATTTCCTGGATTTCAAAAGAATAACCCCTGTTGAACTTTAAACAGAAGAATTTAACAAGAACACTGATAACATTGTCATTTATTGAACATTTTATTTGTGCTAAATATTTTATTATTTTACTATATTAAATTTATTAGCTTATTTAATATCAATGACAACTCTATGAGGTAGGCATTATGATTTTTATTTTATAGATTAGGAAACTGAGTCTCAGAGAGGTTAACTTGTCCAAGGTAAAACAATTGGTGACTTCTATTACTTCAAAACGTATATTCTTAATCAGATAAATACAATTGGCTTCATCACAATGCAATGATTTAATATGTACTCTGTGACTAGCTCAGTGTTTGGCACATAATAGGTGCTCAATATCGTTAAACTATGATTATTAGACCTTGAATTCACAATAAAGAGCTCTGTGTCAGTCTGAATTAAAAAAGTAACACCTAGTTCCTCACACCCTGTGGGGGCACACAGTCTTGTTTATATGGTCCACATATTCAGAATAAGGTCCCTCTTCACCAAGTGATCTTAATATCCCATCCAAGTATGTTTTTTTTTCAGGAGGCCCATCTAGCATACCATGATATGCTGAGCTCATTTTCATTTTGCTTGCTTGCTACCATTGTGCTTTGTGGCTCTTGCTCTGTTCACATAGGTTACCCATATACAAATGCTGGACTACTTAGAACAGTGAATTTGAGACATCATTTGCCTTTCAAGCACTGTTGCAGCTGAACTTAAATACTCCTTTCTTTTATATCTCTACAAGGCTTGGTTAGCTCCTATTTATAGAAGGAATTTTACAGCCAGCGTATTTTACAGAGCTCTTACCACAATGATAATAATACAAACACCTAACAATTGTGTCAGCTTGATTATAAAATATTTTCATACGCATCTTATTTGATTCCATGACACTTCATCTATGCCTTATGAGATGAATGATGTTCTATTTTGTATTACAACTATTTATACACATGATCTTGTGGGGGGAAAATCATAGCTTCTAGCATCAGATAGACCTGGATTTGAATTCCAGATCCACCACTTACTAGATGTGTGACTTTAATAAAGCTATGATCCTTACTGAAATTTTTCCTCGTTTATAAAATGGTTTTAATTATGCTCATTTTATAGGGTTATTGTGAGGTATAAGATAACATGTAAAGTACAGGATAATTGATAAGAACTTAACTAATTTTTTTCAAAAATATTGTTATTTTTGTATGCTGTTAGCTAGCAAAACCTGTGACTGTTCTTCAAATTACCAACAGGCCTGGCATTGTGTATTTTATCTTTTAGAAAGAAGCTCAATATGTACCTCTTGAATAGACAAGCCTGGGGGTAGTCAACAAAGTTATTATCCCAGTAAATGGAGGTTAAATGGCCTGCCCAGGGCTCACATGGTTGATAAATGATAGAACTGGAATTTGAATTCTGGTCATTTTCTGCCTGCCTAGTTCAATGCATCTCCCTATGGTCTTTTGTATTGGTTTGCAAGCTTGACGTGCTGTGAATAAAATCTCTTGTAGAAGAGAGCCTAGTGAAAGCCTAGTATACATTCTCCACTAGGACTCAGATATCTTTGGGCATACTGTAAAAAGGCTCCCTATTCACTTGCCCATGGGCTACCAAGGAGATTCCAAGAATAAGTTCCATGTACACATTCTAGGTCCAATAACAGCCTAAATTGTTAGAGGGCTGGGGAAAATCTGAGTACAGTCTATTGCCTGCCATCCAGACTTAGCCTAGCTCCTTAAGGATTTGTGTCTAAATAGACACAAAGTTTGAGAGATGCTGAAAGTAAAAACAAAATGTATGCAGTAAAGACAAAATGCAGGAAAAACAGTAATTTCTCTAAAGATTTCTGTGAGACGTTAGAAGGGAGTCAAGTCAGTATGACTTTTATGCCCACCTAACTGAGAGCTAGCTCACAACATAGTCAAAGATATTGGCTGTAACCAAAGGCACATGAGGTTTCCAGGGGACAGAGCTCAGTTTTGGCTCTTGGAATTATGTAGCACCTCAGTGATGCCTAGTGCCATTTTGTTTCAAGAGCAGCACAAAGCAATACTAGTGGCTTGATGTGATTCTGGAGGCTTTGGGAACAGAGCGCAGCAGTATTCTTGGTACAAATATGAACATCCTCATCTTTAATGGTGAGCACAGATAGTATTGATTCTCACCTGTAATGTGGCTTTTACAGGGAGTGGAGGCCTTGGAAGTCCATAAGGCTGAGAAGTATACATATTTAAAAAAAAAAACCACTGGGGAGTATGGAAAATAAATGGAGGACCTAGGTTTGGGTGAAAACCAGAGAAAGGCTATTAATACCATTAATATTGTGTTGTATTTTTTAACTATAGCTTGGTATAGTTTGGGTAATTATACATTGGAACCTGACACCAAAAGTCAGACTGATGATAATTTACCCTGTAGTCTGGAGCCTTTCCTGCTCTCCTTCCATGGTATGAGAAGTACTAATTGTCAAAGGTAGATTCCTATCTCCTTTCTCCAACACCCTACAAGCTCAATCCTTTATGCCATCAAGCAGAATTCCTGAAAGCACAGAGATTAGAAAGTTTTCTGAATGTCACTCCAAATCTCCATCTGACCATTTGCAGTAACTCCAGGCAATAAGCTAAAACTTCCAGGATGATTTGGATGAGGTTGGTGAGCACTTTGGAGTTTCTGATGTGTGGGGTAAGGGAAACAGGGGTGGGGTGGGGAAACTGCCATTAACTCTATGCAGAGAAACTACTAGTCATTTGTCTTGCAGTGGGTGGCATGGCTGCGCTTCCCTCTTATAAAGTGTTGCCCATGCTAGGGCTGGGAGAGTGACATGAGGCCTTTGTTGTCAGTGATACAAATTAATCTGCCTACTCTGAGAGAAATCAAACAAACTTCTTTCCCTCATGATAATCTAATTGCCTTTTTTGTCCTTCAAGGATAGCTAAAGATGTGGTAAAGCATGAGGTACATGTCGAGAATGACACCATCAGCAGTAGCAACAAGATTAATACTTATATAGTGCTTACTAGAGGTCCAGTGCATGCCATTTGTGCATGAGTAGGGTCCTAGTGACTAGAAGTTGCCAGCTGCTGGCCAAGGCCTCCCTTCCCCTGGCTGCTTGCTGCTGGCAGCTGGGGTAGAGCTAGATGGGAGGGAGAGGCCTCAGGCAATTGCCCCGCCTCCTAGTCAAGCTCCTGGTCAAACTCCCAGTTGAACACTTGGTTGAGGGGACAATTTTCATACCAGGCTTTTATAATATAAGATTCTGTTTCAGACACTGTTCTAACTCTCTTTTTTCTTTTTTTTCTGTGTTACATGTATACATATCTTCCCATTGCTCCCCCTCCCAGCCATACCCAAACACCCCAGTGTCTGTGTTCATTGGTTATGCTTATATGCATGCATGCAAGTCCTTTGATTGATCTCTTATCTACCCCACCTCTCCTTAAACTTCCTGCTGGAATTTTAGTCTGTTTGATGCTTTACTGCTTCTGTGTATATCCTTCTGTTCCTCAGTTTATAATGTTCTTTATTAACCATGAATGAGTGAGATCATGTGGTGTTTCTCCTTCATTGACTGGCTTATTTCACTTAGCATAAGGCTTTCCAGTTCCATTCAGATTGCGGCAAATGGTAAAAATTCCTTTTTTTATGGCAGCATAGAATTCCATTGTGTAGATGTACCATAGTTTTCTGATCTACTCATCTGCTAACGGGCACCTAGGCTGTTTCCAAATTGTAGCTATTGTAAATTGTGCTATGAACATAGGGGTGCATAAATCCTTCTGATTGGTGTTTAATTTCTTAGGATATATTCCTAAGAGTGGGATTCCTGAGTCAAATGGGAGATCCATTTTTAGTTTTTTGAGGAAACTCCATACTGTTCTCCACAGTGCCTGCACCAGTCTGCATTCCCACCAACAGTGCACAAGGGTTCCTTTTCCTCTGCATCCTCGCCAACACTTGTCGTTTGTTGATTTGTTGATGATTGCCATTCTGACAGGTGTAAGATGGTATCGAATTGTCATTTTGATTTGCATCTCTCGGATAATTAGTGACTTTGAACATGTTTTCATGTGTCTCTTGGCCTTCCTTCTGTCGTCTTTCGAAAAGGTTCTATTTAGGTCCGTTGCCCATTTTTTTTTATTGGATCCTTTATCTTCCTTTTATTAAGTTGTATAAGATGGCTGTAGATGTTGGAGATTAAACCTTTATCAGTGATAACATTTGCAAATATGTTCTCTCATATAGTGGTCTTTTTTGTTGTTTTGTTGATGGTTTCTTTTGCTGTGCAAAAGCTTTTTATTTTGATGTAGTTCCATTTGTTTATTTTCTCTTTAGCTTCCATTGCCTTTGGAGCAGTATCAGTGAAGAAATTCTTTCAGCATATGTCTGAGATTGTATGCCTGTGGAGTCCTCCAGTATTTTTATGGTTTCCCTTCTAATGTTTAAGTCCTGAATCCATTTTGAGTTTATTTTTGAATATGGTGTAAGTTGGTGGTCCAGTTTCATTTTTTTGCATGTATCTGTCCAATTTTCCCAACACCATTTATTGAAGAGACTGTCTTGGCTCCATTGTATGTTCATGCTTCCTTTGTCAAATATAAATTGAGCATGGTGGTTTGCTTGGATATCTGGATTCTCTATTCTATTCCATTGGTCTATATGTCTGTTCTTGTGCCAGTACCAGGCTGTTTTGAGAACAGTTGCTTTGTAATATAGCTTGAAATCTGGTATTAAGATCCCAGCTACTTTATTCTTTTTTCTCAGGATTGCTGTGGCTATTTGTGGTCTTTTTATGTTCCAGATGAATCTTTGAAGAGTTCTTTCTAGGTCTGTGAAATACGTCATTGGTATTTTAATGGGTATTGCATTGAATCTATACATGGCTTTGGGTAGGAAGGACGTTTTAATGATGTTGATTCTCCCAATCCATGAGCATGGTATGCTCTTCCATCTGTTTACATCTTCCTCTATCTCTTCTATTAGTGTCCTATAGTTTTCCGCATATAGGTCTTGTACCACCTTAGTTAGGTTTATTCCTAGGTATCTTAATTTTTTTGGTGAGATGGTAAATGGGATTGCTTTTTTAGTCTCTCTTTCTTAAGTTCACTATTAGTGTATAGAAATGCCACAGATTTCTTAGAATTAATTTTGTATCCTGCTACATTGCCAAATTTATTATTTAACTCAATTAGTTTTTTGATGGCATCCTTCAGGTTTTTTATGTACAGTATCATGTCATCTGCAAATAAGAACAATTTTACTTTTTATTTTCCAATTTGGATGCCTTTTATTTCTTCTTCTTTTCTAATTGCAATGGCTAATACTTCCAGTACTATGTCGGACAGGAGAGGTGAGAGTGGGCATCCCTATCTTCTTCCTGTTCTTAGGGGAAATGGTTTTAGTTTTTTGCCCATTGAGTATGATGTTAGCTGTGGGTTTATCATATATAGATTTTATGATGTGGAGGTATGATCCTTCTATTTCCTCCTTTCTAAGAGTTTATCAAGAAAGGGTGTTGTATTTTGTCAAATGCTTTTTCTGCATCAATTGATATGACTATGTGATTCATATCTCTCAATTTGTTTATGTGATGTATCACATTTATTGATTTGCGAGTATTGTACCATCCTTGCATTCCTGGGATGAATCCTACTTGGTCTTGGTGTATGATCTTTCTGATGCATTGCTGGATCGGATTTGCTAGAATTTTGTTGAGGATTTTGGCATCTATGTTAATGAGAGATATTGGCCTGTAATTCTCTTTCATTGTGGTGTCTTTATCTGTTTTCTTTGTATTAGGATGAAGTTGGCTTTCTAGAAGGAGTTTGGACGTGTTCCTTCTTCTTGAATATTTTTGGTAGTCTGAGGAAGATAGGTTTTAATTTTTCCTTAAATGTTTGGTAAAACTCTCCTGTGTAGCCATCTGGTCCCAGGCTTTTGTTTGTTGGAAGCTTTTTGATGACTGCTTCAATTTATTCCATAGTTATTGGACTATTGAACTGTTTAGATTCTTCTGATTGAGTTTTGGAAGGTTATATTTTTCTAGGAATATATCCATATCTTGAAGGTTGTCCAATTTGTTGGACTAGAGTTGTTCATAGTATTTTTTAACAATCCTTTGTATTTCGGTGGGGAAGGGGGTCTGTTGTTATTTCTCCTCTTTCATTTCTGATTTTGTTTATTTGGGTCTTCTTTCTTTGCTTCTTGGTGAGCCTGGCTAGAGGTTCATCAATCTTGTTTATCCTTTCAAAGAATCAGCTCCTGTTTTTTTTGGGCCTTTGAATTATTTCTTTGTTCTCCATATTGTTTATCTCCACTCTGATCTTTACTATTTCCTTCCTTCTGCATACATTGGGCTTTTCTTGTTGCTCTCTTTCTAGCTCTTTGAGTTGTAGGGTTAGGAAATTTATTACCATTGTTTCCTTTTTTTTTTTTTGCAGTAGGCTTGTAGAGCTATGAACTTCCCTCTCAAGACTGCTGTTATTGCGTCCCATAAATTTTGTATTGTTGTGTTGTCATTGTTATTTGTTGCCATGTTTTTTTTAAATTAAATCTTTATTATTCAGATTATTACATTTGTTTCTCTTATTTCCCCTCCATAGCTCCCCTCCACACAGCTCCCACCCTTCACTCTACCCTTACCTCCCTCCTGTTGACCTCATCCATAGGTGTATGATTTTTGTCCAGTCTCTCCCTGTACACCCCTCACCCCTTTCCCCTTGAGAATTATCAATGCACTCTTTCTGTGCTCCTTATTCCATTATATTCACCAGTTTATTCTGTTGATCAAATTTTTAATTCACTTAATTTTTAGATTTACTTGTTGATAGATACATATTTGTTATTCATAATTTTTTATCTTTTACCTTTTTCTTATTTCTCTTCTAAAAGAGTACCTTTAAGCATTTCATATAATACTGGTTTGGAGTTGATGAACTCCTTTAGCTTTTTCTTATCTGTGAAGCTCTTTATCTGCCCTTCAATTCTGAATGATAGCTTTCCTGGTTAGATTATTCTTGGTTGTAGTTTCTTGCTATTCATCACGCTGAAAATTTCTTGCCACTCCCGTCTGGCCTGCATAATTTCTGTTGAGAAATCAGCTGACAGTCGTATGGGTGCTCGCTTGTAGGTAATGAACTGTTTTTCTCTTGCTGCTTTTAATATTCTCTCTTTGTCTTTTGCTCTTGGTATTTTAATTGTGATGTATCTTGGTGTAGTCCTCTTTAGATTCCTTTTATATGAGGTTCTGTGTGCTTCCTGGACTTGTAAGTCTATTTCTTTTACCAGATGTGGGAAGTTTTCCGTCATCATTTTTTTTTAATAGGTTTTCAGTATCTTGCTGTCTCTCTTCCTCCGGCACCCCCCAATTCTGATGTTGGTACGCTTGAAGCTGTCCCAGAAGCTCCTTACATTATGTTCACATTTTTGGATTCTTTTCCCTTCTTGCTTTTCCAGTTGAGTGTTTTCTGCTTCTTTGTATTTCAAATTTTTGACTTGATTCTTGCCTTCCTCTAGTCTGCTGTTAGGTCTCTGAATAAATCTTTTTTTTCAGTCAGTGTATGTTTAAATTCTACTTGGACTTTTCCATCTCTAGTTGGATCTTTTTCATGTCCTCTTGGGACTCGCTAACTTTATCCAAGTTTTCTAGGATATTCTTGAAAAACCTTATAAGCTTGGTTTTGAACTCTATATCCCGTTGTTTGTTTTCCTCCATTTCTTTTGTTTGTGATCCCTTCCCTTGTCTTGACATTTTTCCTATGATGGGAGAACTTCTGTGTTGGATTCAGCCTTATGATACCAGATTTTCAAAAACGAAAAAGCCTCTCTGTTGAGCTTGGTATGGATGGAGTCTCAGGGCTTAACGGACCGCTTTGCCTTCCAGTCAGCCCCACCCTCCATGGCCCCTGGGTCTCATGTGACTGGGTAATCACTGGCGCGGTACCCTGTGCGCGTGCTCTCTCTCACAGTGCCTCTAGACTGCTGCCCCTACAGCTCCTCTACGCTCCGGTACCATATGAGTCTGGGTCCCCAGAGTTTTGCCCAAAACCGGGGTTTAGTGGAGTTAGAAATGGCAAAATTGGGAGGGTCTGTCTCCCGCCACTCATGAAAGCCAACGGCACAATCAGCATTCGGTCCTCTACGCGCAGTCCCGTGCGTGCCACCAGACTTCTGATCTTTTGCGACTCCCCTAAATTTCTGTGCACTTCTCCCTTTTCACAGTCCAAACTACTCCCATATGAGTTTCAGCTGGATCTGGGGTTTAGTGTCGTAGGATAAGGGGTTCATTGCCATTTGGAGTCTCCGTTTCTCTCCCGCCAGAGAAAGCCAGCCAGGTTCTCCAGCACCTTCTCTCCGCACGAGCGTCTCCGTACCTCAGCTTTTTGCAGCTCCTCTGGGACTCTGTGAGACCCTCTTTTTCCTTCTAGTTGTAGAATTTCCACTCAGCCCGCTTTCCTGTGGTTTTGGATGATGTTCTTTCTGTCTTTTAGTTGTAGTTTTGAAATTGTTGTGCGAGTAGGCAGTGTAGGTATATACCTTTGCCGCCATCTTGGAATCTCCCGCCATGATGTTTTTTTATTTCTTCCTTGATCTTTCTGCTTACTCAGTTGTTATTTAATAGCATGCTTTTTAGTCTCCATGTATTTTATTTATTTATATTGTTTTTATTGTAGTTGATTTCCAGTTTTGTGCCACTGTGGTTTGGGAAAATAATTGATTTGATTTCTATCTACTTGAATTTGAAGAGACTTTTCCTATGACCCAACATATGGTCTATCTTTGAAAATGACCCATGTGCACTGGAAAATAATTTATAATTCTTCTAATTATAATATAATTGTGTGGCATTGGGGTGAAATGTTCTGAAGATGTCAATTAATTCCATCTGGTCTAGTGAGTCATTTAGGGTTGATGTTTCTTTTTTTTAAATTTTTTATATATATCTCCCCATTGCCCCCCCTCCCTCCCAGGCATACCCCAACCCCACAGTGTCTGTGATCATTGGTTATGCTTATATGCATGCATACAAGTCCTTTGATTGATCACTTATGTACCTCACCTAACTTTAATCTTTCTGCTGTAATTTCACAGTGTTTGATGCTTTATGATTTTTGTCCTCCTGAGAATTATCAGTCTACTCCCTTTTTGTGCTCCTGATTCTATTATATTCACCAGTTTATTCTGTTGATCAAATTTTTAATTCACTTAATTTTTAGATTCACTTGTACACAGATATGTATTTGTTGTTGATAATATTTTGTCTTTTACCTTTTTCCTCTTCCTCTTCTAAAAGAGTACTTTTCAGCATTTCATATAATACTGGTTTGGAGTTGATGAACTCCTTTAGCTTTTTCTTATCTGTGAAGCTCTTTATTGCCCTTCAATTCTGAATGATAGCTTTGCTGGATAGATTATTCTTGGTTGTAGGTTCTTGCTGTTCATCACGTTGAATATTTTTTGCCACTTCCGTCTGGACTGCATCGTTTCTGTTGAGAAATCAGCTGAAAGTCGTATGGATGCTCCCTTGTAGGTAATGAACTGTTTTTCTCTTGCTGCTTTTAATATTCTCTCTTTGTCCTTTGCTCTTGGTATTTTAATTATGATATGTCTTGGTGTGGTCCTCTTTGGATTCCTTTTATTTGGGGTTTTGTGTGCTTTCTGGACTTGTAAGTCCTTCTTTTACCAGATGTGGGAAGTTTTCACTCATTATTTCTTTAAATAGGTTTTCAGTATCTTGCTCTCTCTCTTCTTCTGGCACACCCACAATTCTGATGTTGGTACGCTTGAAGCTGTGCCAGAGCCTCCTTACATTATTTTCACATTTTTGGATTCTTTTCTCTTCTTGCTTTTCCAGTTGAATGTTTTCTACTTCTTTATATTTCAAATTTTTGACTTGATCCTTGCCTTTCTCTAGTCTGCTGTTAGGACTCTGTATAATATTTTTTATTTCATTCAGTGTATGTTTAATTTATTTTTGGTCCTTTATCATCTTTAGTTGGACCTTTTTCATCTCCTCTTGGGTCTCACTAAATTTATCCATCTTTTCTAGCATATTCTTGAAAAACCTTATAAGTGTGGTTTTGAACTCTATATCCAGTCGTTTTTTTTCCTCCATTTCTTTTGTTTGTGATCCCTTCCTTTGTCTCGGCATTTTCACTATGCCGGGGAAACTTCTGTGTTGAATTCAGTCTTATGATACCAGACGCAAAACCGAAGAAGCCTCTATTGAGCTTGGGAGGCTTGGAGTCTCAGGGCTTAAGGGACTGCCTTGCCTTCCAGTCGGCCCCGCCCTCCACGGCCCCTGAGTCTCATGTGACTGGGTAATGGCTGGAGCTATCCTTGTGCCTCTAACCGCTGCCTTTCCAGCTCCCCTGCGCAGCAGGACCACACGAGTCTAGGTCTCAAGGGTTTCGTCCGAAACAGGGGCTTAGTGGAGTCAGAGGTGGTACAGTTGGGAGGGTCTATCCCCCACCCACTCGCGAAAGCCAGCAACACAATCTGCAGTCTGTCCTGCGCGCATTGCCGTCTGCGGCACCAGGCCTTTGATCTTTTGCGACTCCCCTAAGTTTCTGTGCACTTCTCCCTTTTCACAGTCCAAACTCCCCCCGTATGAGTTTCGGCTGGATCTGGGGTTTAGTGTCGTAGGATAAGGGGTTCAATGCCTTTGAGAGTCTCCGTTTCCCTCCCGCCAGAGAAAGCCAGCCAGGTACTCTGGCACCACATGCGCGTCTCCGTACCTCAGCTTTTTGCAGCTCCTCTGGGTCTCCGTGAGCCCCTCTCTTTCCCTCTAGTTGTAGAATTTCCACTCAGCCAGCTTTCCTGTGGTTCTGGATGATGTCGGTTCTGTCTTTTAGTTGTAGTTTTGAAATTGTTGTGCGAGGCACCAGTGTCGGTGTTTACCTATGCCGCCATCTTGGATTTCTCCCGGGTTGATGTTTCTTTGCTGATGTTTTGTTTAGAGGATTTGTCCAGTGGTGACAGTGGGGTATTAAAGTCTCCTACTATGATTGTATTGCTGTTAATCTCTCCCTTGATATCCTCCAGGAGTTTTTTCATGTAGTTAGGTGCTCCTATATTGGGTGCGTATATGTTTACCAGAGTTATTTCTTCTTGTTGAATTGTACCCTTTAGTATTATGAAGTGGCCTTCTGTATCTCTTGTTATGTCCTTCACTTTGAGATCTAATTTGTCATATATAAGTATTGCCACACCAGCTCTTTTTCATTCCCATTTGCCTGAAATAACATCTTTCATCCCTTCATCCTCAATCTGTGTGCACCTCTTTTTCTGAGGTGAGTTTCTTGTATACAGCAGATATATGGATCATGTTTTCTTATTCAATCGGTTACCCTATGTCCTTTCATTGCAGCATTTAATCTGTTTACATTTAAAGTTATTATTGATAGTTACTTATCTGTCGCCATTTTTAATGTTTACCCCTGAGTTCCTTCTTTGCTTCCTATTTCTTACTTTCTTTTTTTTTTACAGCAGACCCTTTAACATTTTTTGCAATGCTGGTTTGGTGGTAATATATTCCCTTAGTCCTTTTTTGTCTGTGAAGCTCCTGATTTCACCTTCAATTTTGATTGAAAGCCTTGCTGGGTACAGTATTCTTGGATTCAGAACCTTCCTTTGCATGACAGTATATTTCATTCCATTCCCTTCCGGCTTGATGAGTTTCTGTTGAGAAATCAGTTGCTAGTTTTATGTTGGTTCCTTTGTAGGTAACTTTCTGTTTCTCTGTGGCCGCTTTTAAGATTTTTACTTTTTCGTTGGTGTTTGCCAATTTAATTATAATGTGCCTTTGTGTCGGTTTTTGGGGTTCATTGTACTTGGAATTCTGTGAGGTTCTTGGATTTGTATGTTTTTTTTTCTTTCCTATACTAGGGAAGTTTTCTGTCATTATTTCCTCAAACACATTTTCTATTCCTTGCTCAGTTTCCACCCTTTCTGGAACTCCAATTATGAGGATGTTGTTTTATTTTGTGTTATCTCAAAGTTGCCTTAGGTTCTCCTCTTGCTTTTTAGTTTTTTTTTTTCCTAGAAGCTGCTGTAGTTGAGTATTTTTTCCTACCTTGTCTTCTAGCTCCCTGATGCGGTCCTCTACTTCTTCTAGTCTACTTTTGATGCTTTCTATTGATTTCTTTATAGCAGTGATGTCATTTTTCATTTCTTCTTGATTATTTTTCATTTCTTCTTGTTTCTTCTTCATTTCCTATTGGCTCTTCTTCATTTCCTCTTGGCTCTTCTTTATTTCCTTTTGGCTGTTACTCATATTGTCAATTTTTGTCTTCCATTCTTTTCATGCACCTTATGACCATTTCTCTGAACTCTTTTTCTGGCAGTCTATTTCTGCTTCTGTTTTGTTTACTTCCTTTTCTGGTGATACCTGCTTTACTGTCAAATGCGGGCTGTTTCTTTGTCTGCCCATGGTGTTTCTTCTCCGGGTGTCTGGTTATGTAATTCTCTCTCCTATGTTGATTTAAAGGCACAAACTACAACACAACCAGGTACAACACACAAGGCACTGAACAGGGATGTATTCCTGATGTTAATAGCCACAAATAAGGTGACCATTAGTGAAAGACAATTTAGGGGTAAGTAGAGAAAGAATAAGAGAAAAATGAGGAAAAAAAGAAAAGAAAGCAGTGCCAAAATCAAATTGGGAGAATGGAGAAAATATAAGTAAATAAATAAAAAATTAAATTAAATTAAAAAACAAAAGAAGAAGCAGAGGAATAAAAGAGAAAGAGAAAAAAAGTCAGAGATAAATGAAAGAGAATAAGAGAGAATAACTTCCCAAGTTATAGATGTGAAGAGAAAAGTCCAATAGAACAGCCACTAATCTTGACAAATGCTGGCAACAGGTACCTGGATATTAATACAAACTACAAATAACATCTAATATCAAGGGAGGCGAGGGAAAAGAGAGGTAAAAAACAAACAAAAACAAAGCAAACAAAAAGCAAAATAAAACAAGTAGAATAAGCAAATACAATCTCACAAAAATGTATAAAAATGTATATAATCATCGTTCAGGCAAAGAACAACAAAAGGACATAGAGAAAAACAAATTTTTTTTGATAGTGAAGACAGGAAGAGAGAGGTTTTCCTGGACTTGGAGTAGGGGTTTTGAAATTAGATATATAAGTAGGGTGAAATTTTAACCAGGTAAAGAGAAAGAATAGGGAGAATCTAAAGTTGGAAAAGGGAAAGTGAAACAAGACAAAAAAATGGGGAAAGTTAGGAAGAGAGTGTTGGTATAAAGGTAGAGTTGAGATAGAGTAAAATTGTGCTAAAGAAAGATGAAATAGAATGTAGAACTCTAATCCCAACGTAAAATATAGAGAAAATAAAATGACACTTGTTTTTTTTTTTTTTGAAAAATGTAACATAGTAGTAGTAATGATACTAGTTGAAAATTAAAATGTAATAATTAAAAAGGTAAAATCAATTGAGGTGAAAAGAAAAAGATAGTTTTTAATTAAAATATGCAAAAAATAAAAATAAAAATAAAGAAATAGAATGGGCAGTAGTGGGGGTCATTCACTTCCACTATTGTTCTGTTTGGCACTCCTGTTTCCCAGTTGGGAGGATGTTGCAGTTCCTTGTGTTCCACTGCTGAGGTGTGTCTTAATCTCTTTATTCTTTTGTGATTATACTAGAGCCAATTTTTGAGTCATCCACTGGGTGGCAGTGTTTCAGAATTGACCTGTGAGACTTAGCACAGGACCTCTCTAGGCTGTACTTAGATCCTGCTACTCTGTGGTTCTCAATACCAGTTTATGGGGATGGGTTGCCCCAGAGCTGATTCTTTCATGGTTATTCTGTGCTCTGATTCCCAGGTTCCAGAAAAGCAACCTTCCCCTGCAGTCTCTCAGGATGTCTCCAATTGCGTGATCCTATGTATTGGGCTTAGCAATCAGAAGCCAGGGTCTGAAGAGGAGAGTGCTGTCTGTGCTCTCTCCCTTCCCTGCTCCTGTTCGAGCAGCCGGGACACTGTAACAACTACTTGGCGGTCCTTCTGCCTCAGATCAAAATGGGTTGTTTTCTAGAGCTCCCCTCTGTTAATAGCTCTGAGAGCCCCCTTCCACATTTAGGGATCATGCCCTGCCCCACATTCTCAGATTTCTCTTAAGAGCACCTTTCCCCTAGTGCAGTTCCTGAGAGTGCGCGTCTCTCTGTTCTGTGGGACCAGAGACCTCATCTTATCCCAAGCGAAATCTGACCTTTCTGTATGGCGTGTTGAGCTCCTCTGAGTCCGAGTGTCTGTGCTGATTGGAGAGCGCTGTTCTGGGTCCCCCAGTGGGTGCTGCAGCTGTAGCTTTTAGACCGCCGTAGACATCCACTTCCCCCGTCTCCTGGATGATAACTGTCTCTTAACTTGCCAACAAACACTCCCAGTGCAACTCTCAGCTTCTCTCTTTCTGTCTGCCCAGCGACAAGGCTCCAGACATATCTGTCTATTCTGCCACCATTTTTCCTTCTCCGTGAATTAGTGTTTTTGATTTCTTTGGGTAAATATCCAGAAGTGGAATTTCAAGGTCATATGGTAGTTCTAATTTTAATTTTTTTGAGGAATCTCCATGCTGTTTTCCATAGTGACTGCACCAGTTTACAATCCCAACAACAGTGCACAAGGGTTTCATTTTTTTCTTGGGGGAGTTTAATAGGTAGTATACAAGAAAAGGTTCCCTAATCAAGTAAGTTTGAGAGATGTTGGGTGATACAATGTACTAGTAAGTATATACAGTATATCTCTACTGAAGGACTTCCCAGTGGGCTACTGAGAAAGGGAAATAATAGATGAAATACGAAGAATTTTCCAAAGAGAGGCAGTAAAATATGGTGTTATGACTGGGGGCCTCTTGCAGGAGACTTTCTGGGTTGAAAACCCAGCTAGGATCTGTCCCTTGTTACTTATGGAACTTTGGAAAAAATTATTTCACCTTTTTGTGCTCCACTTGTGTTTATCCATCAAATGGGGAAGATAATGGTAATATTTATTTCATAGGGTGCTTGTAATATATACTGACCATATAGTACTGAAAAGATTTCTTGACTCTTAGGAAATGCTCAACAAATACAAACTAATATGGTTAGACCCTGTAACTCTTTTCCTATAAAGCATCTCATAACATTAGGGTCCTAAGGCACACATGCAGTTTCAGAAATGCTGAACTAGGTCCTTTTGTTATAAAGCTATAGGAGGATAGTATAGGGGAAGAAAGCAAGTGAAGAAGGTCAAATCAAGCTTGAGCTGAGGGACTACAACACTGTAGTCCAAATCTCAATTCATATTTTCTTCCCCCATCTCCAGATAGTTTTTCTTTCTAAGGAGATAATCATTTGCCAGCTTCTTAGAGTGGTAATGTTTACCTTTTTGGAGGAAGGAAAATGGACTAAAAGACATAAGTGTTTTGTCATTTATCATTTATCTAATTACTTAAATGGCTTTGATCTCTACATCTGAAAAATGGATCTACTTCCACTGAATTGAACCTTGGAATTTTGCTAGGACAAAGAAATGATACCAAAATATTCAAGATTAATGCAAGCCCACAATCAAATTGAATAACATTCTCACACTCCAGTTTCATCAGAAAATTGCAAATGGCAAGAAATTAAGCAAATACCCTGAGTGGGTAGTTTATTTTATTTTGTGTGTGTGTGTGTGTGTGTGTGTGTGTGTGTGTGTGTGTGTGTGTGTATGGGCTGAATGTTCCATACTTCCAACTACCTTTAAGTTTTAGTTTTATTATCATATAAAGCAGTTCTCAAATTGTCACTTTTATCATGTGCAGGGCTTGTTTTTTAAAAATTTATATTTTATTGATTTTTTACAGAGAGGAAGGGAGTGGGATAGAGTCAGGAACATCGATGAGAGAGAAACATTGATCAGCTGCCTCCTGCACACCCCCTACTGGGGATATTCCTGCAACCAAAGTACATGCCCTTGACTGGAATCAAACCTGGAACCCTTTAGTCTGCAGGCCTGTGTGGCTTGTTAAACTACAGAGGGCTGGGGACCAACCCCAGAGTTTTGTTTTAGTAGGTCTGTTGGCAGCAGGTATAGGGAGAGAAAGCTCAGAATTTTGTTCCCAGGTAATGCTACCACTGCTGATTCAATGACCACATTTCAAGAACTGCTAATAAGGAGGTTAAGGGAATGGGCACTGGAATTGGACAGATCTGGGTTTAAATTCTAGTCCCACCACTTAAAAGATGGAAATCTTGGTTAAATCACTTACTCCCAGTTCCTCAGCTTACCAACCTACCGCATGGGGTTGTTGTGAGGATTAATGACTTAATATATACTTAAGGCCTTATAATAGTACCTACTATAATGTGCTAGTTAAGTATTTTAATTACTATTATTAAGAGGCTAGGCCCCTGAGTTGAGACAGGATTCCTAGGAGTAGGAAAACACACACAGTGATATGGCCAAGCCATGCCATTCATTCTCTTTTAATTTGCTATTTGGAGGGACATTAATAGAATTTGAAACCTAGATTTTCTAGAGATGGAGATGCTTTGAGGGTTGATTTTTACTCCCCTATTGTCTGGTTGACTGGTGGTCTATCTTACTCCCCACCATTTCTACTGCACAATATGCATAAGGTGCTTAAGTTCCCTTCTTAGCAAAGCAGTAATGGTATGGTACTGGTATGGTACAAATTTAACCACAGGTCTCTTTGGTAATCTCATGGCAATATTTTCATTGCAGAGAGCATTTATGAACTACTCACTTATGTTCCAACCTCATGGTTTGATGTCTCTTTTAGAGTCCCAGCTAATTGTCCTATAAAAAGTCACAGTTTCTAGCTCTGATGCCTTTGGCAAGTTGCCCACAGAAGAGAGAAATTTTTTACTTTATAATCCATTCACTCTGCTCTTACGTGTGCCTCCCTTGTCCTTAGGTTTCCTATGTACCTTTAATTCTGATTATAATTAGGAAGGCTTGTTAGCATTATTAGGATGCAGCTCTATGTCCTGGTTGGGGGAAGGTGGATACATCTGGGCATAAGGTAACCCACTCTCATTTTCTTTGGATGACAGTCCAGTGTTATTGATTTTTAAAAAATTATTTTTCTATTTATTTTATTTTTTTCCATCACAGTTTCTCTCCCCTATACCCTCTTCCACCTCGCCCCCACCATCTCCCTCCTGCAATCACCACACTATTGTCTGTGTGTTTTTAAAGTTCAACTCCTTCACTTCTTTGTGGTGGCTGATTCGGGTACGCTGAAGGAGAAGGTTAATAATGCCCAGTGGTTCATTAGTTTTAGCCAAGTCTTTCTTGATTTACTAAAATGGAGTGCAGTTATCATCCATAGTGGCTTTCTCCCTCTGCTCATTAGTTAATGTCAGGGCTTTAATAGAACAGAGCAGAAACTAGGGGGATGTTTATGTGTCCCTATTTGCATTTTCCCTTGTCACTCACAAGCTGAGAGTAATTTGTTTCTTTCTACAAAGGGCAATATGCTATAAATGGGAAAATCTTTATTCTGGAACTAGCATCATCTCTAACTTGTTCTATGACCTATGTATTAACTAGATTTTCTGGGCCCTTGTGTTTTTTCCAATAAAATAGTATGATCTTGATCTTCCCATCTCACAGGATTGATGAAGATCTAATAAGATAATATAACTGGTGATGCTTTGGAAACTGATTAGTGCTTTATAGATATAAGATGTAATTATTATATACAACAAATTTGGATTAGAAATCTGCTTTTGTTCTCATACCAGCCCAGCTCCATTTAATGAAATAAATAACACTCCTTATAAATTTAAAATCTAAATGAAACTGTATATTTCACAAAATAAAAATTAAATTGTAGTTCAATATTTTCCAAAGGGTGAAAATGCACAGGGGAATTTATCTATTTGGTGCTGCAAATGGATCACTTTCAGAAATGAAAAAAAAAATTTAGAATTTACCAGTAGATGTCAGTGTTTGACAGGCACAGAGATATTTGGCTTCTTTTCAGCTCTTGAGTTTTTCTGCAAAGAGAGGGAATTTGTGTAACTGAAGCAAAGATTTTGCTTTCTCACTTCTTGCCCCATCTTGTAGAAAACAGCCTGATGCTCTCGGTAAGTTGCTGTTATCTTCACTTCCAGTGATTCCCTTTATAGATCTACAGTCTGCTGAAAAGTTTAAAACATGAAATTAAACATGTGCTTAGTTCCCTGAAGGCCACATACTTGCTTTTCTTCACAAAGGTGCTTTTTTTGCCAGACCAGCCTTCCTGTCCTATCCTTTGTGTAATATTAATCAAATATAACAAGGAAATACTGCTCTTTGGGGGTCCACATTCCAAAGCTCTCAAAAGATCTTTAGTTTTTGCTACAGTGACACTTGCTCTGATTTCAGATCATTTTCTAAAAATGGCAGCTACTTGGTATGTCATTTTTAAAAAGAAAATGTGGCCACATTGTAGCTGTGATAAATAGCCTCTTTCAGTCCTCTTTCATTTTACACTTTTACCAGAAGGCTTGAAAAGAGGCGATGTAATTAGGTTCCAGTTGCCTCTGTTGAACTCAAAAATGCTCACCTGCTATAAATCCAGAGATGAACTCCTGTTATGTTGGTTTCTTATCACATCCTGGATTAGGAAGGAAATGTGCAGTGAATTCAGACTGAAGCTAGTGATAAAATCAGCTTAGCTCTTTGAAAAGGCCATCTGCTGTGGGGTTTTTGTAATTCTGTTGTGAGGGGCTACTCCTCTTGAGCAATTTTCCAGGGCCTGGGTAGTCAGTTTTTTGTGCTTCTCTCACCCCTTATAGGCAGCCAGCTCAGATGCATCTAGAAAGCATTTTGCAGAGTAATTTGGAATTGCAACATCGACTCCTTTTTGCTTTGCAGTTGACCAAAAGGAATAAAATGGTTTAGTGACACAAAGTCAAAGGTGGCTTTAGACTTTAGCCACACTAATGTGTGGGGATGGTTTGGATGTGATAGCACCTACCAGTGCAGAACAGTGCCCTGCTGCAGCATCCTTTGTGGCTGCTGGCCAGGAGCTAATCTTGTTCTAGGGAATGAGTCATCAGACATAAGCAGCTTGCTCTTGGAGGCAGGCTTGCTTCTAGTTTCAAGGTCTTCTTGGTGCATATCTGTTCTCACTTCACTATGGCTCAGCCTCCATGGCTCCTCAGCAGTATTTGTAGACTTAGGGGAAGAAAGGCCCTTCACCCCTTTGCAGACTAATTTCCCATCATATTGCCATTTATCAACTTGTTCCTCAGACCTTAAGCCTTCCCAACTCCTGAAGGATCTTTGTTCCATACACATCAGCTTCCAATCTGGCAGCTTCAATTTATTTTTCTCCTCACCGCCTTCCTACAAATGAGGGAGTTAAGGACAATAGTTTTGGAGTGAAACACTCAGCAACTTGCTATCTGTCTGACACGAGGCAAGTTCTTTTATTTCTCTGAGGCTCAGTTTCTGAGCCTTGCTGTGATTTGTAAGGATTAAATGAGGTAATGATGTAAAGCAACTAGCACTTTGTAGAAGTTAGGGAATCCTTAGCTATTGCTGCTAATTTTGTTATGATTATTCTAATTGTCTGCCTGCTTTCCTTTTTCTCTTCTCCCTTCAACTGTTGAATATTTCTAGTGACTGGGTTATCCTTACATTTACTCACTATTCACTCCCTTCTGTTTTGGCAATTATAATATATATCTGCATTACAGAATGCCTTTTATTTCCGCTTACTATTGGCAAGTATATTTTAATTTATAAAACTTTTTAAAATTCTCTGCTTCTTGCTTATAGTATCCTGCCCATATCTAATAGGTGCAAAGATCATCTCAAATTACCCTGAAGAAAATAATTAGAATTAAAAAAATTACCTTTAGTTCCTAGAATTACCTATATTCCAGAGTCAGTTTGATTTTTCTGTTTGCTCAATTATCCTCCCATCTCTGATTATTGAAATTTTAATCCCAACTCAAATTCCACGTCCTCCATAATGTCATCCTTAAGCCCTCAAATTAAAAGCAAATATTTCTTCCCTCCTTCACTTCTGTAACCCTTGGTTTACCTATAGTACTGTATTTTGCATAACTAAGTGTTGGTTTTTGTGGCTCAATTTAACTTTTTTGGGGAGGCATATAAATTTCTAGGGGTCAAGAACAGTGCTAGAAATACTAACCTCCCTGTAGGTGTTTAGTATGGGGGTCCCTGCCTTTATGGGGACAGGGAAGAACTTTGATGGGCACTACTGCAGTGTGAGAATCATATAAACTTAGGGAAGTATGTGCTGATAGATCAAGGATTACAGTATTTGATGGAGGAGGTGGTAGCTTTTTTTTTTCTCTATAAATCTTTGCAAATGGCTGTATCCTCACTGGACTGGGATGAATGAAGTGGAGAATTTCCTGGAATCAGAGCATGGTCAAAATGAATTGTTGTGATTCTGTAAGGACAATGGTTGTGGGCCCTGTGAGAACTGCATTGCTTGGAGGCCCTGTTTGCTGTAGCAAATGATCAATAGCTTCAAAGTGCATGTGTGTTAGCAGGGGCCTGGCTCAGTCAGTTCTCAGCAGTGGGTTTGGACTGTATGAAAGTTTTTTCAGAAGGGATTAACATATATCTGAATGTTTTAATGCAAACTGCCTAGCAGGGAAATTCTTCTCAACAAACACTGTAGTATAAATGAGAAGATTGCCTTTCTTTCTGTCGAGGCCTGTCAATCATACACATACAACACAAAGCAAGGCCAAAGCCAAGGCCAATGCCTGACTGATTCAACTGGTAAGAATACAATGGGCTGCTTTTAGATTTAAACAGTTTAATACTTACAAAGACAGTGAAAAGAATAAGCTGAAAGCTCCCTGTGATCCTTGTCCTACACACTAAAAAGGATGACATAGAAACAAAAGGGGCCCCATTGCTGCCATGTGAATTGCGGGACACACTATTGCTGAGAAGCCCAATCTAGGCTGCCACTAAGTAGTTTTATATTCTGTGGAATATCTTATCTAATAAAAGAGCAAAATGCAAATTAACTGTACCTCTGCTACACCCACCAGCCATGCCCACGATCCAATCAGAACAAGTATGCAAATTAACCCAACCAAGATGGCTATGGCCACAGAGAGAGCAGGAGAGAGGCTTGGGTTACCTCTAGCAATGGAGGAAGCCAAGTGCCCAGCCTCTGCTTAAGGTAACAAAGTTTCAATGACCGTACAGCAGAAGGCTTGGCTCTGCTCAAGACTATACAGTTTCAGTTGTAGAAGATAAATAAATCCCAGATTCCAAGGCCTTCACTTGGGTCACTGGAGAGTGTGGCCTGCCTGCAAACCACCACAGGCCCCTTGCCCAGGCCATCTCGCACCCCAAGGGAACACCCACCCTGATCTAGGACACTCTTCAGGGCAAACCAGCTGGCTCCCACCCGTGCACCAGGCCTCTATCCTATCTAATAAAAGAGTAATATGCAGATTGACCATCACTCCAACACACAAGATGACTGCCCCCATGTGGTCACAAGATCCTGTCCCCATGTGGACACAAGATGGCCACCACAAGATGGCCAGCAGGGGAGGGCAGTTGTGGGTGATCAGACCAGCAGGTGAGGGCAGTTGGGAGGGACCAGGCCTGCAAGGGAAGGCAGTTGGGGATGATCAAGGCTGCAGGAGAGGTCAGTTAGGGGTGACCAGGCCAGCAGATGAGGGAAGTTGGGGGTGACCAGGCCTGCAGGGAAGGGCAGTTGGGGGGACCCAGGCCTGTAGGGGAGTGCAGTTAAGGGTGATCAGGCTCACAGGGGAGGGCAGTTAGGGGCAAACAGGCTGGAAGGGGAGTGGATAGAGGGTGATCAGGCTGGCAGGCAGAAGCAGTTAGGGGCAATCAGGAAGGCAGGCAGGTGAGCAGTTGGGAACCAGCAGTCCTGTGTTGTGAGAGGGATGTCCAATTGCCCATTTAGGCCCAATCCAAGTAGGGGCAGTTGGACATCCCTAAAGGGGTCCCAGATTGTAGAAGGAGTAGGCTGGGCTGAAGGACACCTCTCGCCCACCCCCCCACCCCCCTCCTGCCCCCCGTGCACAAATTTCATGCACCAGGCCTCTAGTATTTATATAAATTTATATTCATAAGTTAGTTCAAATTTATATTTTATAAATTTAGATTTACATATTATATAGTAAAGCAGTTTTATAATCTGAGAGGGCAAGGCAGAAAATCCAATACCTCATCAGAACCCAGGAAATGGTGAAAAACTGTCTCCTGAGGTAGGGAGGTGAGTGGGAATAGGCCTCATATCAGCTCCTTACAGGCCTCCCATCCTCTTGTGTTCCAGGAGGATCACAAAGCATTCCACAAAACTGTGGTTCAAGCCTTTGTCTGCATAGCCTATGTGAATGTGTGCAAGGTCATTAGGGTGCCACGGTAGGGAAGAGCCATTCCCCTACAGGGTTCAGTCCTTCTTTGGAGCCCAGTCAAATGTTGACTTGTAGTAGCATTGGTTTCTGTAGACAAAAAAACTTCTAAAGAGTCCCTATCCCACCTCCTCTAGATTTAAAGTTTAGGTGGTTTCTAACAAACCTATTTACACAATTTGCCCTATGCACTTTTTCACCCTGACTGTTATGCTTCCTACTCAAGTTAGGCTGATTCACTTTCTTGCTTCCTTATCCAGTTTTTTTTTTTAAATCATAAGAAACATCCTAATCAGGACAGGGATTGCTCTTTGAACCTGAGTCTCCTTGAGCCTGGCACCTCTAGTTTTCTCTATCCCTACCATTTGGTTTCTACAGCTCTTCAGGATTTTAAACACATATATGGCTTTTTCCTAGAGGGTTGTCCATGTTTTTGTCACACATGTCCTTTTGGTTCCTGACTGCTTTGTCCAGCCTTGGAGTACCAGTTTGATTAGGCTGTCAAACCCAAGATCCTGCAGCTTTTCACTCTCCTGTATACTTTCTGTTCCATTGTTCTCCTTGGACTTGGGTTAACATGTACTTTTTGTCCCCTGACAACCTCCCTACTCAGGTACTAAACTATAGCATCGTCTAGAGCCTTCACTTTGACTTACTGATGGATCTCTGGATCCTGGATCTCTGCCCTGGGTCTTCCTGCTTATGTTCTTAGCATTTCCAGAAAACAAAACTACATATTGAGAGAGTCTAATGTAGCAAAGTGAGGCTATGAATTTGATGTGAGCTCTGGCAAAAACCAGTGTTGTGATAGGACACCACTGTATTTATATTGTTGACACGATTTCAGTACTACGATATAATGCTTACTCTTACTATTAGATAGAGTACTGTAATTAGGGCTGTTTAAAGTAAGTAGAATATACTCTAGCTCTGTTCCCTTGGAAGTCATATCCACGCATGTAGTCTTTCTGTGAATGTCCATCTTGAGCAATGCATTGCTAAAATAATTTTTTTAGAGCAATTTTTTGGTTCACAGAAAAATTGAGAGGAGAGTACAGAGATTTTCCAAATAACTCCTGCCCCTCCTCATGCATAACCTCTCCCTTTAT
The DNA here is from genome assembly GCA_011751065.1 of Lasiurus cinereus. NCBI lineage: Eukaryota > Metazoa > Chordata > Mammalia > Chiroptera > Vespertilionidae > Lasiurus > Lasiurus cinereus. The sequence continues at coordinate 30,457,414 of JAAGEH010000015.1, read as the reverse complement.
CACCATCCCCACCACAATGGTACATTTGTTACAACTGATGTACCTACATTGCACACACCATGATCACCCCAAATCCATAGTTTACATTAGGGTTACCTCTTGGCTTTGTAAATTCAAAAATTTGTATAATGACATGTATCTACCATTATAGTAGCATACAGTGTATTTTAAATGCCCTAAATATCTTTGACTTACCTATTTGTCCATTCCTGCCCACTTGGCAACCACTTATATTTTTATGATTTCCATAATTTTCCAGAATATCTTATACTTGGAATAACACAGCATGTAGCTTATCAGGTTGGTTTCTTTCACTTAGTAATATACATTTAAGTTTCCTCCATGTTTTCTCATGGCTTCATAGTTCATTTATATTTAGGGCTGAATAATATTCCATTGTCTGGATGCACTATAGTTTATTTATCCATTCACATACTAAGGACATGTTGGTTGCTTCCAAGTTTTGGCAACTATGAAGAGAGCTGCTCTAAACATCCATGTGCAGATATTTGTGTATACACAAGTTTTCAACTCCTCTGGGCAAATAGCAAGGAACAAAATTTCTGGATCATATGGTAAAAATATATTTAGTTTTGTAAGAAACTGCCAAACTATCTTCTAAAATGGCTTTACTATGTAGCATTCCTAGTAGTAATGAATAAAAGTTTCTACTACTCACCAGCATTTGGTGCTGTCAGTGTTCCAAATTTGGCTATTCTAATAGGTATGTGGTGTTATCTTATTATTGTTTTCATTTGCATTTCCCTGATGACATATGATGCGGAGCATCTTTTCATATATGGGGGCATCCAATTATGGTTGAAGGTTGAGAGTAGGGACTTGTTCATTCATCTATCCATCCATTCATTTATCCAACAAATATTTACTGAGTGTTTTCTAATGTTCCAGGTACTATTCTAGGCCCATATGTGAACAAGACAGATAGTATTCTTTTTTTAAAAAAATTAAATCTTTATTATTCAGATTATTACATTTGTTTCTTTTTTCCCCTCCACCCGGCTCCCAACCTTATCTCTACCCTTACCTTCCTCCCGTTGACCTCATCCATAGGTGTATGATTTTTGTCCAGTCTCTCCCTGTACACCCCTCACCCTTTTCCCCCTGATAATTATCAGCCTACTTCCTTTCTGTGCTCCTGATTCTATTACATTCATCAGTTTATTCTGTTGATCAAATATTTAATTCACTTAATTTTTAGATTCCCTTGTTGATAGATATGTATTTGTTGTTCATAATTTTTTATCTTTCACATTTTTCTTCTTCCTCTTCTAAAAGAGTACCTTTCAGCATTTCATATAATACTGGTTTGGAGTTGATGAACTCCTTTAGCTTTTTCTTCTCTGTGAAGTTCTTTATCTGCCCTTCAATTCTGAATGATAGCTTTGCTGGATAGAGTATTCTTGGTTGTAGTTTCTTGCTATTCATCACATTGAATATTTCTTGCCATTCCATCTGGCCTGCATCGTTTCTGTTGAGAAATAAGCTGACAGAAATATGTCCATTTCCTGCAGATTGTCCATTTTGTTGGAATAGAGTTGTTGTTAGTATTTTTTAACAATCCTTTGTATTTCGGCGGGGTCTGTTGTTATTTCTCCTCTTTCGTTTCTGATTTTGTTTATTTGGATCTTCTCTCTTCACTTCTTGGTGAGCCTGGCTAGAGGTCCATCAATCTTGTTTATCCTTTCAAAGAACCAGCTCTTGGTTTTGTTGATCTTTTGAATTGTTTCTTTTGTCTCCATGTTGTTTATCTCCACTCTGATCTTTACTATTTCCTTCCTTCTGCTTACACTGGGCTTTTCTTGTTGCTCTCTTTCTAGCTCTTTGAGTTGTAGGGTTAGGAAATTTATTACCATTGTTTCCTGTTTTTTGCAGTAGGCTTGTAGGGCTATGAACTTCCCTCTCAAGACTGCTTTCACTGTGTCCCATAAATTTTGGATTGTTGTATTGTCATTGTCATTTGTTGTAATGATGTTTTTTATTTCTTCCTTGATCTCTCTAGTCACCCAGTTGTTGTTTAATAGCATGCTGTTTAGTCTCCATGTGTTTGATTTCTTTGTATTGTTTTTATTGTAGTTGATTTCCAGTTTTATGCCACTGTGGTCTGAGAAAATGCTTGGTATGATTTCTGTCTTCTTGAATTTGAAGAGACTTTTCCTATGACCCAACATATGGTCTATCTTTGAAAATGACCCATGTGCACTGGAGAAGAATGTATATTCTGTGGCTTTGGGGTGAAATGTTCTGAAGATGTCAATTCCATCTGGTCTAGTGAGTCATTTAGGATTGATGTTTCTTTGCTGATTTTTTGTTTAGAGCAGCAGTTTTCAACCTGTGGGTCATGACCCCTTTGGGGGTGGAATGACCCTTTTACAGGGGTTGCCTAAGACCATCGGAAAATGCAGATATTTACATCACGATGCATAACAGTAGCAAAATTTCATGGTTGGGGGTCACCACCACATGAGGAACTGTATGCAAGGGTTGCGGCCTTTGGAAGGTTGAGAACCACTAGTTTAGAGAATTTGTCCAGTGGTGACAGTGGGGTTTTAAAGTCTCCTACTATGATTGTATTGCTGTCAATCTCTCCCTTGATATTCTCCAGGAGTTTTTTTATGTATTTAGGTGCTCCTATATTAGGTGTGTATGTTTACCAGAGTTATTTCTTCTTGTTGGATTGTTCCCTTTAGTATTATGAAGTGGCCTTCTTTATCTCTTGTTATGTCCTTCACTTTGAGATCTAATTTGTCAGATATAAGTATTGCAACCCCAGCTTTTTTAAATTTCCATTTGTCTGAAATACCATCTTCCATCCTTCAGCCTCAATCTGTGTGCATCTCTTTTCCTGTGGTGGGTTTCTTGTAGACAGAAGATATATGGATCATGTTTTCTTATCCAATCAGTTACCCTATGTCTTTTCATTGGAGCATTTAATCCATTTATATTTAAAGTTATTATTGATAGGTACTTATCTGTCGCCATTTTTAGTCTTTACCCCCAGGTTCCTTCTTCACTTCCTATTTCGTTTTATTACAGCAGATGCTTTAACATTTCTCGCCTTGCTGGTTTGGTGGTAATATATCCCCTTAGTCCTTTTTTGCCTGTGAAGCTTCTGATTTTACCTTAAATTATGATTGAAAGCCTTGCAGGGTACAGTGTTCCTGGATTCAGAAACTTCCTTTGCATGACTTTGTATATTTCATTCCATTCCCTTCTGGCCTGATGAGTTTCTGTTGAGAAATCAGTTGCTAGTTTTATGGGGGGTTCCTTTGTAGGTAACTTCCTGTCTCTCTCTGGCCACTTTTAAGATTCTTACTTTATTGTTGGTGTTTGCCAATTTAATTATAATGTGCCTTGGTGTCGGTTTTTTGGGGTTCATTTTGTTTGGGACTCTGTGAGCTTCTTGGATTTGTGTCGGTTTTTTCTTTATTATATTAGGGAAGTTTTCTGTCATTATTTCTTCAAACAGGAAATTCCTTGCTTCAAATGGAAATTCCTTGCTCAGTTTCTGCTCTTTCTGGAACTCCAATTATGCAGATGTTGTTTTGTTTCATGTTATCCCAAAGTTCCCTTAGGCTCTCCTGTTGCTTTTTAATTTTTTTTTCTAGAAGTTGCTGTAGTTTGGTATTTTTTCCTACCTTGTCTTCTAGCTCACTGATGCAGTCTTCTGCTTCTTCTAGTCTACTTTTGATGCTTTCTATTGAATTCTTTATAGCAGTGGTGTCATTTTCTATTTCTTCTTGATTATTCTGCATTTCTTCTTGCTGCTTCTTCATTTCCTCTTGGCTTTTCTTTCTTTCCTCTTGGCTCTTACTCACATTGTTGATTTTGTCTTCCATTCTTTTCATCCACCTTATGATCATTTCTCTGAACTGGCAGGCTTATTTCTGCTTCTATTTTGTTTACTTCCTTTTCTGGTGATATGTGCCTTTCTGTCAAATCAGGCTGTTTCTTTGTCTGCCCATGGTCTTTCTTCTCCGGTGTCTGGTTATGTAGTTCTCTCTCCTACGTTGATTCAAAGGCATAGACTACAACATGACCAGGTACAACACACAAGGGTCTTATCCCAGGCGAAATCTGACCTTTCCTGGTGCCGTGTGGAGCTCCTCTGAGTCCGTGTGTCTGCGCTGATTGGAGAGTGGTAATCTGGGTTCCCTGGCTGTTCGGTGGGTGTTGTAACTGTAGCTTTTCAGCCCACCATAGACATCTACCTCCCTCCGCAAGATGGTATGGTCTCTGCATTCGCGCTGGTGGCTCTGGCAGAGAAAAACCCCATGGCAGTGGGGCTGCCTGGTCAGGGGAGCCCCATCTCGCATCCTCCCACCTTCTCCTGGAGTATAACTAACTCTTAACTTGCCAACAAACACTCCCAGTGCGACTCTCAGCTGCTCTCTCTCCCTCTGCCCAGCGACAAGGCTCCAGACGCATCCGTCTATTTCGCCGCCAATTTTCCTCCTTCCCAGATACTATTCTTGTAATTCTTGTGCAATTATAGTTGGTGGTGTGGAGAAGAGAAAATATTAAACAAAAACAATCAGATTAAATTAGATACTAAATAGTGTTATAAAGAAAATAAATTGTTGATGTGCTAGTATAGACATGATCAGAGACGCTTGTCTGAGAAGGGGCTATGTGATTTACATAAATTTCAGGAGGGATAACTTCCTAGACAGAGGGGAGCTAGTATTGAAGCAATGAGCTTGGACTCAGCATTCTAGGCTGAGGGACCATAAATAAATCCATGTTGGCTCAGATAGTTTCCATGAAAGGTTATGATAATGGATTTTGGAAGGGAAGGAGGTGGCACTGTGAGGACTTCTCAATTGGACTTCCTTTTATCAATATCCCTCCAAACATATGAGGGCTGAGATAGCTGGAAGGCCCCTTGACCAGACCCAAAGAAAACTGAAAGTGAGGCTATCTGTCTCTGACACCCCTTCTGATATCCAGAAGTTGGAAGAGATGATATCAAATGTGTTTTTAGGAGGCAGGAAACATGACTTTGTTTTCCTCCTTTCTTACCTCACTCACTCTCATCTCTCTGTATATACTTAGTGAAAGAATTTGACAGATTAAATTACACTAAAATGTTAGCGATTATATTTAACCTTTCCTATGGGTATTTGATTTTGTAAATAAGACTCTAGGGAAAAGGAAAAATATATAGGATTGAATGAATGAATTAACTAAGCCTTTGATGTTGGAATTTCAAACCCTGGGCTAGCTAAGTAAAGGAAAAACCTCATGTAAGTCTATTAACATCCACACTTTCTGGATTCATAATGTCATATGTCTTCACCTCCATATAGACTCATTAAATTTCTTCCCTGTCCCAGATCTGGAGGTAGTTCTAGATGTGTGCACAGCAGCCCCTGGGGATGATCCATGTTTTCCATCTGTTGCTGGAGCCCATTTTCTTAAACATTGGTTTCCTGCCTGAAGATAGGAACAGTTTCTACCCTAACCCCTGTAAATATACACTTAAGTTTGGAGAGTTGACAGAAGATTAAGATCATTGCCATCAAGTTCTTATCTGCCATAAGCAAAAACAGGAAATCAAGAAATAAAGGCACAGCTTAGCAATAGCATATGAGTGGGTAACATGGGAGAAGTTTTTCTTAAAATCTCTTTACCATATACCTCCCACCCAAATGTTCTTAGTCAGATGTATTTTTTGCATATTGGTTTCTAAGCATGACAAAAAGCTTGCCCTTTTCTTAACTATGGTTCTCAGAGCACATTATCCTACACTAAGTTGAGATCTCTTACCTAATCCTTGGAATAAATAATACTCTGGGCTCAGAGAGTGAATCTTGAGTAGATTTTATGACTCATAATGGAGTGTCAAAATTGGCACTGCTAATATAGATCCTTTATCAATTTTTGAAACGACACAGAGTAGAGTCACACTGTCCTCTGTAATGAAAAGCTGTGATTGAGGGAAAGTTCTAATAACAGTATCCAGTATTTCTGGATATTTAAAAGTCCCACATTGAATGGTGGCCTTTTTCAAAGGTGATTTGGATTTAGCTTGAAAAGGTAGGTGTCCTCAGAGGAGGGGATCAGAGTATTTCTTCAGGGTAGGGCTGCCCATGACCTAAGCTACTGGGATGAAAGGAAAAAAAAAAAACACATTGGCATTTTCCTGGCCTGTGTCTTGATGTGCTTGTTATCCAAGCAAGGACAGGGTTATATGCTTTCCATAGAGTACACTGAGCAATCTCTCATGCTATCAAGCACTTAGGCAATATTGCTAAGGCTCAGGCCTTTGCTATTCTCTTGCCCTGCTGGAGGAAAGAAGTATAATTTTCTCAGTATGCCCATGGGTCTGAGGGTAGCCTCACCTTGAGCTAAACCCTTCTTTTGGGATATTGTCTCAACTGCTGCACTCTTGATAGTCCAGCAAGGTGGATATTTCTGAAGTGGAGTGTTCTTGTTCAAGAGTTGTGGGACTGGCTCTAACCGGTTTGGCTCAGTGGATAGAACATCGGCCTGCAGTCTGAAAGGTCTCAGGTTTGATTACAATCAAGGGCATGTACCTTGGTTGGGGGCATATCCCCAGTAGGGGGCGTGCAGGAGGCAGCTGATCAATGTTTCTCTCTCATCAATGTTTCTAACTCTATCCCTCTCCCTTCCTCTCTGTAAAAAATCAATAAAATATGTTAAAAAAATAAAAGAGTTGTGGGACTGGAGGGATGGACATGCATGTGGGGCCAGATAATGAGAATCTTAGAAGACAGACCAGATTTGATTTGAACAGTTTTCATTAAGGTCTCTTGTTTGCAAGGGATATAGACTCTTTCAAATTACCCCAAGGGCTGGGGAATACTGTAAAACAGCTATAAGGAGAAGAGATTTTAGAGGACAAAAAGGTCAGGAACCAGAATGCAGTGGGACCTCATGTGAAATGTACTTAATGCATGACAGATTCAGGGACCTCAGAAGCAGGATTTTGAAACTTTCCACTTCAGTGTTTTCAGCTCTACTCCTCTGTACTACTGACCACTTTAACATTCCCCTCAAGTCAGGTCATTGTTTCTATAGTTCCAAGTTTCTGTTTTACTCATTGTTTCTGCTTTCTTATAATTTTGGTTTGGATGGCCCTTTAAAGCACCAGCTTTATATTTTCCCCCTCTTCCTCATGGCTCCTCTCTAGAAGTCCTTTCATTTTCAGCTCCTGCTTTTTCTCACTGTTTTTCTCCTCTTCTTCACTCTCCCCAGTATCCTCTCTCTCTCTTTCTCTTTCTATTGCTAATATTTGAAGGTCAATTCCTGATAGAGCATCTGATTGTCCTAGTTCATATTTTTGTTCTAGACTCCGTCTTAGGTCACTGGCCAGAGTGTAGATTGGCACTCTTTGGGACAAGTATTTATCCTTGGTTCTTTCAGCTGTGGCTGGGAGAAGGAAGTGATGTCAGAGAAATCATGTAAGATATTGATCTCAGAGGAAGTGATAGATCCTGGATTTGGGTTCTGGCAGTGAGAATGGAGAGGAAAAGATGGATATAAAATATTTTTCAAGAATATTCTAATATTCCATATTGGTAGGAATCAGTATCTCATCGGCTATAAGGTCTGGTAGAGAAAGGAAAATTAAGGATAAATTATACAATTTCAGGTCTGGGTGACTAGCAGAATGACAAGGAGTTAGTTTAGGAGAAAAGATACTAAGTTCTGTGTTTGCCATGCTAAGCATGAGTCAACAGTGGACTGTATTGGAAATCTCTATTTTATCCTTTGCTCAGTGACATCTTTCTACCATAACTTGGATACCCAGTTATGGTGGAGTACTGAATGGCTCAGGTGATTTTAGCCAGAGACTCAAAGGTATGTAGAGAGCTTCTGTGGAAAGGTTTATTTTACTCATCTTTTCCATCATTGTTGACTATTGGAGCAATGGTTTCTATCAGAAGGGTAGTAAGGAAGGTAAATAGGAGGAGGCCTTTTCAGGCCTTTGTGAAACTTGTTGCTTTTATATATTTTTATTTTCATTTTTTTCCTTAATTCTCACCTGAGGATATGTTTTATTGATTTTAGAGAGAGAGGAAGGGGGAAAGAGAAACATTGATTGATTGCCTCCCATATGCAACCTGACTGGGGCTCAAACCCAAAACCTGGGTATGTGCCCTGACCAGTAATCAAACCCATGCCCTTTCAGTGTACAGGATGAAGCTCCAACCAGTTGAGTCACATTAGCCAGTCGCCTGATTTTTTAAAAATAATAAATAATTTTATTGTTGAGATTATTACAAGTGTTCCTCTTTTTCCCCCCATTGCCCTCCTCTACCCAGTTCCTGCCTGGTCCCAGACCTTCTCCACCTTATTGTCTGTGTCCATAGGTAATGCAAATATGCATATAAGATCTTTATTTAATCTCTTACCATCCCTCAACCCCCCTTCCCTCTGAGAATCATCAGTCTGTTCCATTTCCATGCCTCTGATTCTATTTTATTCACCAGTTTAGTCTGTTCAATATATTTCTTATTCATTTATTTTGATTTTTAGATTCAATTATTGATAGATATGTATTTGTTGCCATTTTGTTGCTCATATATATATTTTTTTATCTTTTCCTTCTTCCTTTTCTTAAAAAAAAACTTTTCAACATTCCATATAATACTGGTTTGGTGGTGATGAACTCCTTCAGCTTTTTCTTGTATGTGAAGCTCTTTATCTGACCTTCAATTTTACTTATTTTTATTTTTATTGTTATTTTAAAAATATATTTTTATTGATTTCAGAAAGGAAAGGAGAGGAAGACAGAGATAGAAACATCAATGATGAGAGAGAATCATTGATTGGCTGCCTCCTGCACACCCCCTACTGGGTGTTGAGCTTCCAACCTGGGAATGTGCCCTTGACTGGAATTGAACCTAGGACTTTTTAGTCCACAGGTCAATGCTCTATTCACTGGCTGACCTTCAGTTTTAAGTGACAGTTTTGCTGGGTAAAGTAATCTTGGTTGTAGGTCCTTGCTATTCAACACTTTGAAATGTCTTGCCATTTCCTTCTGGCCTGCATAGTTTCTGTTGAGAAATCAACTGACAGTAATATGGGCATTCCCTTGTGGGTAACTAACTGCTTTTCTCTTGCTGCTTTTAAGATTCTCTCTTTGTCTTTAGCCCTCAGCATTTTAATTATGATGTCTCTTGTGTGATCCTCTTTGGGGTCCTCTTGTTTGGGACTTTCTGTGCTTCCTGGACTTATAAGTCTATTTCTTTAACCAGGTAGGAGAAGTTTTCTGTCATTATTTCTTCAATAAGGGGTTTTGAAGTTCCCAAAGGAGGCCCAGCTGTCAAGCAAGGCTGGCTGGTGCTAGTGCTGGATCTTGGGCTCTCCATTGACAGGTTTGGGGCTACATGACCCTGTTGCAGCTTAATTGAGAGACCCTAACCTGAGCAAACACAGGACATTCATATGCAAAAGCCAGTTCACACAGCTTGGGTGGGGTTGTAAATTAGGGAATCACCAGGGTGGAACAAACAGAAATGGCTGCCAGTCAGCCCTTTTCCAGCATAAACAATGATCCCTGAAAGCACCTCCTTCTGTGAAGAAGCCGCCTCCGAGTTCCTGCCCTGATGCAGACAATTCAGTTCCTTCTTGTATGTGTCCATGTCACCCAAAGCCTCGCCCTGCTGCTGGAGCTCAGAGGAAGCGGGACCTTGTAAGTTCAGTTTGTGGTGCCTTCCTTTCAAGAGAAACAGCTGGGTCTCCAGCAGCATCTGTGTCACTGAACCCCAATCCACACTAGTTTTTATAGCTTGTAATTCTTACTGCTCATAGGGACTTCTTTCCCCTGAGACCCTGGGCTGGGAGTCTGCTGTGGGGATGGGATCCCTTGATCCTCCAGGTGGCCTCTGCAGAGATGATCTCCCTCCCAATTAAAAAAGAGGCACACGTGGGTGCTGGACCAGCCTGTTCCATGCCTCCATGCCCTCTAATAGTCTCAATGTGCTTTCTTCTGTACTTCTCTAGTTGTATGACTTCCATTCAGCCAGTTTTCCAGTGGTTCTTAATGATGGTTCTGTATTTTAATTGTAATTTTGATGTGGTTGTGGGAGGCAGCGAGTATAGGATTTTGCCTACACTGCCATCTTCTCTGTTCCCTGATGTTTTTATTGCTGGTTTTTAAATCTTCAGAAGAGATAAAATGGGTAAAGATGTAAAGAAATGAATTGAAGAAATGGAAAAAAATCTTGAGCAACTTAGAAATAAGCTACATATTCATGGATATTCCTTACCCATTTTGAGAAAAGCAGTTCAGAAGAATGTGCCAAGTAGAGACCACACAAGCATCAAGCTTAAGCTAAAAGAGACTTTTTAACAGTACTTTGTAGCTCACAGGTTTGAAGAAAATGCTAACAACCAGGACAGGAACTAGACAACCTCAATATTAGGGTTGGAGACTAAGAACTAGAGAACCACATTCCATTAGGACTGTGCTTCTTGTCTCTGCTTCTCTCTCTCTTCTGACTTTATTCCCTTATACTGAAGATAGGAGTCCCCATACTGTGGTAAATATGGCTGTTCTAGCTCTGAGCTCTCATAAAGCTCTCTGACCAGAGAAGAAAAGGTTCATTCTTGCCAGCTTTAGTCCAAGAAAACTTGAGGAAAATCTCTGATTGATCTCTCTTGAGTTCTGTACCTATTACCAAGCTAATCCTGGGGGACAGAAGTATAGGACCCTGGCCATGCCAAGTTTTAGAAAAAGTGTTCACTTCTCAGACAATTAGTATGGCTAGGGATATGGAATCATGTAAAAAGAATGCAGCTACAATTTGGACCATATACCTATAGCTGGAGGGAAGGAGGAGTGGTTCACCAAAAGAAGGGAGGATAGAGGCAGCACAGACAGGGACATTGAGTTATCTATGTGAACCAGGTAGTTACTCCAATTTGTGTTTTTTCTTGCAGTTTAGTAACCTAATGATGATTAAAGAAAATGACCAGTATAAGGTGAGAAGGCTCACAAAGAAACCAAAGGTATAATGAAGCAATGTATGTCTTTTCATTATTTTCACTTGCCTTCCCTTTTCCGTTGTCTTCCGTACCCCCTTTCCCAATACAGTCAGACAATTTTTTTTCAACTTATCAAAACACTGTTCTTTCTTGTTCTCTCTTGGCTTTAATTTATCTTTCAGGATTCATTTTGGGTGGCATTTTTTGGGGAAAATGACTGCTCCAATTATCTACCCCACCTGGGCCAGGTACTCCTTTTATGTGATCTTGTTGCACCTTATACATCTTCCTAGATTTTATAATTATTGTTACTTGTATGTCTCTCCCATTAGAATGTGAGCCCCATGTGGGTGACAATTTGTCTTTCTCAATCACTACTCTCTCTCTAATTCCTGGCTATGTGTTAGATATATTGGTGAAGCTCAATAAATATTTGCTGAATGAAATAATGAATGAGAGTTTCCAAGTATAAGTGACAGGGCCAAATACTCTGAAAAGATCCAAGAGCAGTCCAGAAACAAATAAGAAAGAGAATGGTATTCCTTCAGATAGGTAATAAATAATATCTAACTTTTGTAGAAGTTAAAGAAAATAATTCATTATTTACATATAATTTTATCAACATTTATTTGAAAAAGGTAACATGGTCCCTTCTTATCTACAGTTTTGCTTTCTGAAGTTTCAGTTACCTGTGGTCAACCAGGCTATCTACACTAAGAAAAGAGAAACATGCAAATTAACTGTCCCTCTGCTACACCCACAATCCAATCAGGATTGAGTATGCAAATTAACCCAACAAAGATGGTGGCAGCCATGGAGCTGGAATGAGCAGGAGGCTTGGTTTTCCCCTGGTTATGAAGGAAGCCAAGCTTCCCACCCACTCTGGCCACTGCTCAAGGAGTGGCTAGAAAAAAAATAAAAGAAAAGGCTGGGAGCCTGAGTCACCAGGGGGCATGGCCAGCATGAAACTGGCCCTCAGCCCCTCACCCAGGCAGGCCAGGCACCCCAGCGGGGACCCCTACCCTGAAAGGGGTGTGGCCAGCCTGAAAACGGCTCTCAGCCCCTTACTCAGGCTGGCCACACCCCCATGGAGTGAGTTCCCACTGGGGGGTGTGACCAGCCCGAAAATAGCCATCTGCCCCTCACCCATGCTGGTCATGTCCCCAGGGGGTGAGTGTCCCCACTGGGGGGCATGGCCAGCTTGCAAACAGCCCTCAGCCCCTCACCCAGGCTGGCCACACCTCCTCAGTGTGGACCCTCACTCTATGGGGCCATGGCTGGCCTAAACACCACCATAGATCCCTTACTCAGGCTGCCCCTGCCCTGAGGGAACCCCCATCCTGATCTGGGACACCTTTCAGGGCAAACCAGTCAGTCACCACCCATGCACCAGGCCTCTATACTGATAAAAGGGTAATATGTTAATTAGACTGGGAGACCTTCTGGATGATTTTCTGGAAAAAGCCATGGTGGTGGGGCTAAGGTAAAGGCAGTTAGAGGCCAAGAGGGGACAGCAGTTAGGGGTGATCAGGCTAGGAGGGGGGTGGTTAGGGGTGAGCAGACCAGCAAGGGGACCAGTTGGGGGCAAGCAGGCTGTCAGTGGGGGTCAGTTGGGGGTAATCAGGACAGTGAGGGGGGAAGTTTGGAGTGAGCAGGCCAACGGGGGGGCAGGTGGGGGCAAGCAGGTTGGCAGGCAGAGTGGTTAGGGGCAATCAGGCAGGCAGGCAAGTGAGAGGTTAGGAGCCAGCAGTCCCTCATTGTGAGAGGGATGTCCGACTGCTGTTTTAGGCTCGTTCCCTGTAAACAGGCAGTAGGGCATCCTTAGAGGGGTCTCAGATTGGAGAGGGTGCAGGCCGGGCTGAGGGACACACCCTCAACCCATGCACGAATTTTGTGCACCGTGCCAGTAGTGAAAATATAAAAATTGAAAATTCCAGAAATAAACAGTAAGTTTTAAATTGTGTGCTATTCTTGGTAGCGTGATGAAATTTCCACTAGGATGTGAATCATTCCTTTGTCCAGTATATCCATATACCCATGCTGTATTTACATCTGCCCATTAATCACTTAGTAGCTATCTCAGTTATCAGATTGGTTATGAGAGAGAAAAAGAGAGAGAGTCCTCACATTCACATAATTTTTATTATAGTTTACTTATATTGTTCTCTTTTATTATTAGTTATTGTTATTACTCTTACTGTACCTAATTTATAAATTAAACTTTATCATAGGTATGTATCTCTGATGTATATATGAGGAGAAAACATTGTATATATAGGTTTTAGTACTATCCGTTGTTTCAGGCATCTATTAGGGTCTTAGAACCTATGCCCTATGAATAAGGGGGGACTACTGTACTATCATTACATTTTTAGATGCTTAAAGTGGTGAAATAACAGCTAGGAATTAAAATTTCTAGAGTTATGCTTTTACCTCAATGCAATACTGCTTCCCTGACATGTATCTATGTCTGTCTGTGATCATTCCATCATACTCTTTAAACTGTGCTCTGACAGAACTCTAAGGATTCTAAGGAGGGTTCAGAATGAATGGGGTGCCAAGAGAGATCAGGGAGGATCCTCTATTTTAAATCACAGATGCTTTGCCTTTTTGTGTTTAATATAGTAAACTTGGGGGTAAGATTTATTTCGAGGAAAGTGTTCCTAAGAAAATTTGCAAATCAGCTGAAAGATTAATTTTTCTAGTTTTTGGAGAGAGGAAAGCAGGTACTTTCTCTGGATGAATATACTTTTATATAGGCACAGCCTCACAGAGTACAGATATAAATCTAAGTAAGCATTAAGGCCATTTTTGGTTTTCAAGAGACCTAGTGGAGAGTAAAGATAGGCTTCCTAGGCAAAAAGGGGTGTTAGGGTTCTGGTTTCTCACACTTCAGGCAGGGTTTAGGGCAGTTTGGTAGAGGAGGAATTGAATCCTTCTTCACTGCTCATAAGATGGACAATACTTGTCAGTTGGTCCTAGCAAGTTCAGCAGGGACAGTGCTGATTGAGTTTGAGGTATATTGACTTAGATCGTCCTAGAGAAAAATCAGCTCCTGCCAAATATCCCCAAATACCAGTGTGAAGCCAGATAGGTGTGGTCTTGGAGTAGCCCAACAGCAGTAGTCTGAATGCCTGATCGTATGCAGGGGTGATCAGGTATTGTAAGGGCTGGACACCCTATACAAAATTAATTCCTTAGTTTTTTTTTAAAGATAGCTAAAAGCTGAGTAGGCACTTTCATTTAATAACACATGGCATTGATACCTGTGATAGTCAGTTTTATGGGTCATTTTGGTTAGGCTAGTGTCCAACTGTTTAGTCAAACATTAGTCTACATATTGCTGCAGAAGCATTTTGTAGATGTGATTAACAGCACCAATCAGTTGACTCTAAGTAAAGAAGGTTACTTTCCATAATGTGGGTGGGCTTCATTCAATCAGTTGAAAGCCTTGAGAGCAAAAACTGAGGTTTCCCAGAGAGAAAGGAATTATGCCTAAAGACTTTAACATATAAATTTTGCCTGCTTGCTAGCCTATCCTGTAGGTTTTAGACTTCCCAGCCTCCATAGTCATCTGAGCCAACTCCTTAATATATATATATTTCTGTTGCTTCTACTTTTCTGTTTCTTTAGAGAACCCTTACTGATATAGTATCTAAATTCAAGCTGCTGTCATGCAGTCAGTTAGTGTCTGCCAGCTTCATGTCTGAGGCCTATAAGCTCTCACTACTCTAGGAAACAGTTTGGCTGTAAGATAAAGCTTTTAAAAAATATTGAGAGAGAGAGAGAGAGAGAGAGAGAGAGAGAGAGAGAGAGAGAGAGAGAGAGAGAGAGACATCAATTTGTTGTTTCACTTGTTTATGCATTCATTGGTTGATTGGTTGATTCTTGTATGTGCCCTGACCAGGAGTTGAAACTCAAACCTTGGCATATTGGGACGACACTCTAAACAACTGAGCTACCTTGCCAGGGCAAAAAGAAAATTTTGTTTGGAAAGGTCAATCTTCCACTTTAAGGGACTCCTACCAAACACCAATTCATTTTCATACTCTCATGTTGAAGAGACTAAACAATGGTGTTTGTTGGAAAGCATTTTCCTAGCCCAATTCAGGAGAAAATGTCCCAGCATCTCAGAGGGTTATCTAATATTTCTCTGGGAACTGACAGGGGAATTTGCTCTACCTGAATTATACATATAATACTTTTTACTGTATTTGAAAGTGTTTTCACAGACATTATTAACCTTTGAGGTAGGTGTGGCAGGGGCTGCTATTTGCTTTCTAATAATCACCCCTGTCTTTCCTAGTAAAATCCTCATTACTTTGCTAAGTTAATTGCTACCCAGTAAGAAGACAACTATGGTAGTCCTCCTTGGAGCTAGGTGAGGCCTAGCTTGTTTTGGCAGTGTAGTACTGAGGGTAGGCACACAGTTCTGGAGCCAGGCTATGTAGGGTTATGATTCCTGTTTCATCTTTTACTAGCTATTAATTTACTTCTGTGACTCCATTTCTGCATCTATAAAATGATATAATAGTACCTGCCTATTGAGTTTTTTATGATGAACAAATGAGTTTTATTTGTAAAGCCTTTAGAACAGTACTTAGCATTTAGTAAACACTCTAGAAATACTAGCTATTATTTTTGTTATTTTGGCCAACAAGATGTAACTGGAGCTTGAGATACCTAGGAAGTGTCATTAAAGGAGGAGCAAGCCCCTTCTGCTTCTTCTTACTTTCTCATAGCTAAAATGTGGTTGGAGCTTGAAATAAGGCAACAAGCTAAGGATAGTGGAATAGCAATATAGAACCCGAGGTCCTGATGGCTGTGGAGATGCCACAGCAGTCTTGGACTACCTATTGCCAGATTTCTCTCCATGAGAGAAAAATAAGCTTCTATTTCGTTTAAGACACTGTTGTAATATGTGGCCAAACTTAATACTAAATGATTCAGTAAGTATGACAGGAGGTTATTACCCTATTTTTCTTTATAGTGAGCACAGTGTTAAGCTTTGTTAGCCATCAGCTAAGAGAGTTGAAGGCATACTGCAGAAGTAGGGGCTTTCTTCTCCTCGTCCCAGGTGCTGAATTTTGCTTTTTCTTGCTTCAGCTGCATGGCCCATCCATGGTACATGTGTGTGAGGCCATCTGTAGAGCTCTGCCCCAGTTGTGCATTCAGAGTACACAGTCATTCTGTGACCCTGGCCAGGCCCTTCTGACTACCTCACTGCAGTCTTCTTGATATGGATACTGTGTATTCCAGACCTTGTGCCACAGCAGCACCCCAACTCCCTTTGGATACCTACCTACCAACCTTGGTTTACCTGTATTTCAGAGAATTGTTTCCTAGTTCCTGGCATCTGAGGACCAGATCTGGCCTCAGCCACCAGAGAATTTCTCTGTCATTTAGTGGGCTGCAATCAAACTTTCTCCAGCAAGGTCTGACCTCCAGCCATGGGAAGGGGTACTCCTTCCTTGCATCCTGTCTGTGATCTCTAGGTTACCCCTTTAAGTTCTCCTTACATTTTCATAGTTGTTCTCCTATTATAGCTTAATAATTCTTTACATTAAACTTTTCCTGTGAAGTTACTATGTGATTTCTGTTTCCCGATTGGACTCAGTCTGATCCACTAGGATTAATTGAACACATTTTCTCCCATAAACTCTAATTTATACTTTCAATATCTGTACTGTGTTGTAAAGAAAAAGAGGGAGTTAGAGTCCTTTGTTTTCCAAGGTGTTCTTTTCTAGACTCATTGAGCTGTTATTTTTATTTCTTCCTTCCTAGAATATTTTTTTCCAATTTCCAAAGTATATTGGATCCATTTGATTCTGTCAGGTCCAACCAAAGACTTTCTCCTTTAGACAACCCTCTCTGGTTATTTTAGCTCCTTTTAAACAGCTTGCTTGTTCTGTGGTTTTAGCAAGGAGGTCCAGCTTCTTGCTGGCCCCTGATAGAAGGAAACATGAGCCTTCATTACCTGGGAGGGTATGAAAAACCATGCCCATAAAGCAATTAAGAAAGAATGGCTTCTCTCCTATGCAGCCAAATTAGCTGAATGTGATCAGTGCAGTGACATGTCCCAGATGACCCCCATCTTATCTGCCTGTATTTGAACCCCTACAATTCTTATTTATGTCATCCAGATGTCAATTCAAGATTTGGATTGCTGGAAAAATTCTATATTGCCATAATAACTGAAAATAATTAGGCTTTTCACCCTTACTGCCTGGGGACTCCCTTTCTATATCTAAAATAAATTTTATGTATAGTGGCCCATATTTTCTCTTTTTTGGTTAAACCTCACCTAAGGATATTTTTTCCATTGATTTTTATTTATTTATTTATTTTTATTTTATTTTTATATTTTATTGATTTTTTTACAGAGAGGAAGGGAGAGAGATAGAAAGTCAGAAACATCGATGAGAGAGAGACATCGATCAGCCACGTCCTGCACGCCCCACAGTGGAGATGTGCCCGCAAGCAAGGTACATGCCCCCAACCAGAATCGAACCTGGGACTTTTCAGACCACAAGCCAATGCTCTATCCACTGAGCAAAACCGGTCTCGGCTCCATTGATTTTTAGAGAGAGAGGAAGGGAGAGAAAGAGGGGGAGAGAGAGATATATATAGATATATATATATAGAGAGAGAGATGGAGCGAGAGAGATGTGAGAGCGACACATCCATTCATTGCCTTCCACACAGGGGCTGGCAATTGAATGTGCAACCTAGGTATGGGCTCTTGACTGGGAGTTGAACCTGTGACCCTTCAATGAACAGGCCAGAACTCTAACCAGTTAGCAATACCAGCCAGAGCAGTTGTTCATATTTCTAGAGTACTTTACTTTAGCAGCTCAAAGAACTGGTAGAGACATGAAATGTGTATTTTTCTTCTCCTTTTCCACTAATCCATTTGAGGGGAAGGGAACATATCCTTTCTGGTAGGAAATATGGCTCTTCCTTAGAATCACAGAAGCAGAAAAGTTAGTTTTTGGTTTAAAAAAACTTTTATCAGTGTCACACTAAGAATACTTGTTATTCATTGTTTACTTTACTATGGAAAACACTATATAAATTATTTTATGTACATTATTTCATTTCATCACCACAACACTATGAATAAGTATTATTACTGTGCCTATTTTGCATATAAGAAAAGAGGCTCAGGAAGATTAAGTAGATTAAGTAACTTGTCCAACATCACACAGCTCAGGTTAGTCTGACTCCAAATTTCATAAACTCACCCATATACTTTACTGTCTCTCTTGTCAGTACCCCTTACTTAATCTGCATGATTTAATTAATCATTTTGCAGTATGATTATAGTGGAAATAATTGCTCTGGCATCAGACCTGAATTTGAATCTGAACTTGTTCTTTTGCTAGTGCTTTAACCTTGGGCATACCTGCATCATTTAAATGAATGAATGAATGAACAACACATTTTGTAGTAATGTGGTGAGTATTAGATGTGAACATGCCCAGCAAATAGCAGATACTGGATGAAAGTTTTCTCCAACTGTTTTTGTTCTTCCCTCTCTTTTGTGTTAGCTTGTGTTTTTCCAATGAGAATTCTAATACCTTAAGGACAGGGATCATGTCTTTGATTTCCTGAATAGCTTTAGAATCATACATAATGCTTGGCATATTATAGGAAGAAAATTAATGTCGTTTGGATTAATATTTTTGTGCTTATGTCATACTTTTTAAAAGAAGGCCTTTTATATTAAAATTTGACACCCAAAGGTATTTTAAGAAGTTTTTCTCCATCTTAGAAGCACATTATTAACTGGGAAAGTACTATCTTGGTCCTTTGCCTTTATAGTATATGACAATCGTATAAGCTTATTTGTAAATGCTTTAGAATTTTTTTCTAACTTATGACATGAGATATGAGTAATTATTATTATTAAGAATCAACCAATGAATGCATTATTAGCTTATAATTTTCATGTTCTCTCCAAAATAACAATTAGCTTTTGATTTGAGAACAACTTCAGAAATCCTTGGTTGTTCCATTTTCTTTATGGCCACCTTTAAGGCATCAAAAACAGTTGGTTTACTCAGATGACTAGTCAAGTTAAAAAAATTTAGCCAAACTATTTATTTGACTGAATTGTCTCTTTGAGTAGGTTAATTGACAGAGTTTTAAAATCAAAGTTACTAAGGGCATGTCTTGATATTTTAACATCTTACGTTTAAACTACTATTTGAGAGGTATAAAGAGAGGCTAAGAACTCTGGCTAGTGTGGCTAAGTTGGTTGGAGCATCATCCAATTCATCGAAGGGTCATGGGTTTGATTCCAGGTGAGGACACATGCCCAGGTTATAGGTGTGATTCTTAGTCGGGGCATGTACAGGAGGCAAGCGATTGATGTTATTATCTCATATTGATGTCTCTTTTCTCCTTCTCCTTCTTCTTCCTCCTCCTCCTCTTTCTCCTCCTTCTCCTCCCTTTCTCTCTCTCTCTTTTTTTTAAATCAATGAAAACATATTCTCAGGCAAGGATTATAAAAATAAATAAATGGAAGCTAAGAGACATAGAGGATAGATTGAAAAGGTCTAACACATGTCTAAAATGAGTTCCAAAAGGAAGAACTAGAGAGAATGGGTGAGAAGCAATTTTTAAAGAGATGATTTAGAATTTTCCAGCATTGATGAATGATGTGAGTGCTCAGATTCAGAAGGCATAAATCCTGAATAGAATGAATAGAATGAATAAAAATAAATCATATTTCTAGACACACCATGGTACAATTAAGAAACAACAAAGACAAAGAAAATATCTTAAGATTAACGTGTTCCAGATCATGCTAGTAAATGGTGAAACCAGTATTCAAACACAACATTTTTTATTATGCATATCAGATCATATATTTACAGGCTCTCATTTAAAGATGAGTAATTGAGGCCAAGAGGTGGCAGAAATATACTTTAGGATCTTAATAGTAGTAGCTCTTGAAGTTATACTGGCCCCTTTCCCTCAGAAGTAGGAGAATATTTGTTGTGAGTGGTAAGAGGAATCCATGCTATACCTTGAAAACAATAAATTATGGATTTCAGGCTGCTGTTTTCAGGGTCATCAGCAGACACTACAGAACATAGTTAACAAGAACATCATACACTTATGTAGTAATTACCATGTGACAGACATTCTAAGTTTTTAACATAACAATCCATTTAATTCTAATTCCAACACAGTGAGTTAGGTACCAATCTTATCACAGTTTTCAGATGAGGAAATTAAGGTGCACAGTGATTTGCCAAGGTCACAAAACTAGTAAGTGCAAGAATGGGATTTACACTCTAGGTAGTCTGGTTGCAGTCCTTAACATTTACATTATACTGCCCATAGCTCAAACAAAATATATCCTGTGATATCAGGAACTGTATCTGTCTTGTTCACTGCTGTATTCCTAGAATCCAGTGCAATGCTTAGCACTCAATAAATATTCATTACGTTAATGAAGTCATAAATCAGTAAACTTGGTTTGTAATGCATATCCAGTGTGACTGTATGGACTGAACTGTTTCACTACCAGCTACTTAGTAATAGTGAATTTTTTTTTTACAAATAGAACCATTTTGTTTCAAGTGTTGTCAAGCATCTTGGCAATTATAGTTGTACCTTAATACCCTTTGTTCACAGCATTATCTTTGTCCTGCAGATGTAGTGAACTGCTTAAGTGGATCCTCTGATTCTGATTCCCACCTTTAAATTGTAACAGAAACCTAGATGCCACTTGCTGTATTGTTACTGGGATCAGAGACAACAGGACCCTGGATGGAGAGAGTCCCTATTATGATTTTAAAATGTGGGTCTGTAATGCAAAGGCAACAAGAGACAGCTGGAAACTATTCACATCCTGAGTGTTCTCTGGGGAGGTGGTAGTGGGGGCGTGGCTGATAGATCATGTGACCACAGAGCATGCAGATTCTTAGCAGAATGAAATAACCAGCATGCTTATAACTTAAAAGCATCTGAGAGGCAATGGGAAGCCATCTGTCTCTTAGCTCTGAGACCAAATTCATGGCTAGTATTAGGCCTCTTGTGTCTTACAGCTCCATTTTGTGCTTAATTCAAACCAGAATCCTATTGAAACAGACTCATAAAAATGCCTAACAGCCTAGTGGATAATCACTCTTAAAAATGCCATCTCTCTGCCTTCACTCTGGGACCCTCATGTGGCACTATACAGTTTTTAAAGTTTTAACAGAATAACTTTTCACTTAAAAGATGGCATAGACCTCCTTGTTTGTTTTATTCCTTAGAATATACAGCTACAATTTAATAATTGGGTTTCTCAGGTTGATAATACAACTTGACAAAACTAATGTATTAATCATTGTTTAATATGATTATACCTACTCAGGACTACTGGTCTGAGCACCTCGCTCAAAATTATGAGTCTTTTCAGTAATTGACAAAAGACTAATGTAATAATGCAACTGATTTTGTTATTTGTTTTTTTACATTAGACAAAGCAGTTGTTTTTTTTAATTTTTTTTTTGCCCCAACCAGTTGTTTAGGCATTCTATGTTCAGTTGTCTGCAATGAAATCTGTATATAAGTTGGTAAAACCAGTGCAAACATGAATGATCACAAGGTATGGCCCTCTGTAGACATTGACATTCTGTTGTCCTCTCTTGATCAGAAATAAATGGAGTTGGCCATTCAATCATGATAAAAAGATAATGAAAGTGTAAATTGTTAACAGAAATATTGTCAATGTACCATTTTGATCATTAAAATGTGATTATTTGTCAAAGGTGTGGTTATCTACGAAGTCAATTATGTGGGAGGCAAATTGGTAATAATGCACTCATTTTTTTCTAAATTAGAAGACTTCAACTAGGCTTGGGCATGACTAGCAAATACTCCTTATGCTCTGAATAAACCCTCTAATTTGTGTCTATTACCACATATTTTCAAAGCAAAAGCTGGTGATCTTTGATTTTATGAAATATAGTCACTCATAATTGTCATTAATTGGATAAAGCTGGATCTATTCTCTTTTTTCTGGATTTCTCTTACTAGAAAACATTATTCTGCTTTCTTGTGCATATAACTAAGAAATAGATAAATCAAAAGATAGAAGAATTACTTTTGATCAAAGTATGTGAAAGTGCTATAAATACATGTCTAGATACCTCCTTTTAAACTTCTATCTCTTTATCATTAATGCATTTATTGAGGGATCAATTATCAACTTTCATCATCCAATTCATCAAAGGGTCATGTTTAAATCAAGGTCCTCTGCTCTCACTAGTGTTATTAAAGCCTGTAAGCAAATGGTAATGTAGGAGTGTATCACAAATTTATATGCAATCCCAGAGTGGAGACCCAAACTCAGTCAGTATTCTGACATGACAGCAGCTGTAACAAATGACTATCCTTCCCAGGAGAAGTGTAAACAGGTCCCTAATTAATGCATTCACCATTAGCCTCTGTTTAGTCTTCAGTCATAGCATATTCATTTATTATATTGGGACACCAAGTACAATGTTGTTATGGAAATGAGGTATTTGTACAGTCTCCTTAGGTTCACATGACAGATTGAGTTATCTACCTATTTTTCTTTCAGCACTTGCCCAGATATCAGAGAATATATGAATGACCTTGGATAAGGTCCTATTTTATTACCAGCCTTCTGATGTAAATTGAATAATAGTTGGCAGTTTCCTTAAATACAATGAAAATCAGTGCTTGGTGTGTGTGTGAAGGGACAGGGGAGACAAAGTTGGAAGCATTAAGAAGGAAATGGGAAAACAAATTATTTTAGCAGTCTTGCTATAGTGACAGGAAATTTAAATAAAAATTAACTCATTGTTGTTGAAAGACTGAAATAAAGACTTCAATGGTCAATTTCTTTCCTTATATCCATAAAATGAACAACAGTTTTCAAAAAAAGATATAGTAGGACAAACTTTTTTTCTTCCAGCTTACAGTTCTAAATTTCCTAAATCATTACATAAAAGCTTCAAATAAAGAATGGGGCATCAAGGAAGTATAATCATGAATTTTTTGTTGACCATATATGTTATATGTTGACCATAAATAGCATTTCTTATCGTAGATCATTCATTCATGTACTTTAACAACATTAATTGAGCAACATTTGGGACACAGATGAAAAATGCAGCCATTCACTTAAAAAAGTCAGGAGACAAAGTAATGGTTATCATAAGGAACATAAGTGATATGGTAATTTTATGTCCAGGATGGTATGTTAGCATAAAAGGTATTCTTCATGGAAAGTTTAGGGAAGGTTTCTCAGAAAAGGTAACATTTGAACTGAGATTTAAAGAATAAGTAGTAATTTTTAAAAGAGGAAGGGAGGACACATATGCCAGGCAGAGGAACTAGGATATACAAAGGTAAAGAGACATTAAACAATGTGCTGTGTTTATAGAAATTATAAGATTGGAACATTGTCTGCACAGGAGATAGACTATCAGGAAAAGTGATGGGAGATGTTAGAGTGTATTAAGAAGTAGATGGGAGGTAGACAGAGAATAGTCTTACATGTCATACTAAAAGGTATGCAGGGAATGTAGTTAATCAAAACAACACAACCAGGTTAGTTTTATAGAGATTACATTGGTGGCAGTGTGGAGGATAGGCTGGAGTGGGGAGAGATTGGGGGCAAGGAGAGTGGTCAGGAGCTTGATGAAGTAGTCTAAACAAGCAATAAGGAGGATCTGAATTAAATAGGAATATTAAAGAAGGATGGGAGGATTGGAATTTAAGGGATAATTCAGAAATGAGATTAAAAGGAATAGTGAGTAAGTGTGAGTAAAGTTAGAATTAAGTAAATATTTCCTTATGTTTACCTAAATTTCAGAGATACTTGAAAGCTATGTTACTATGGAATATAGTTATCAATGTGCTGATGGAGAAACTGAACCATGTGATTACATAATTTGTACAACTAACCAGTGATAGATCTATTACTGCTATGTAAAGGGGAACTTCTAAACTAAAGTATTTACAGATTTTTAAGGTAGTTTTGACTATGTGACTTCCTCTGGTCAATTGGAAAGACTCTAAACAGTGCTGTTAGATTGGTGATTTTGGCATGACAGTGGGAAAATGCCACTTAAAATGACTGGTTCAGATAACTAGGTGGTCATGAGAAAGAACAGTTTTGGGCAGCAGGATGAGGGGTAGGTGGTAGGTTTTGGCATGGCCCAGTCTACCAGGAACCAGAGCATCCTTTTCCCTTTGAATCACAGTAAAATAGGTAGGCAAAGGCTTTAATGATTTACTGACCCACGGTGTTCTCATGAGAGAAAAACAAGTTTAAGACTGTAGCCAGTGGTTTGGGAAGGAGAAATCCAAAAGCATTTTCAGATGAATAACATACCTCTTTGATCCCAGGGCATAAAAGTTGAACACATGGTACCTACAAGGACTGAGGATGTCTATACAGTAAAACATACATACTTTTAGGGCACTTAGAACACAAGGTTTTAAAATAACCTTTTATTGATAATGTGGTGAAGGCCTAGGAGGGACAGGAACAGGGAGGGAGGGAGGCAAAAGCAGGAGTAGGGGAATGGAAGACAGCTGTAATAGAGTCAACAATAGAAAACCTTTTTAATTAAAGTACGAGCAGCCTGGTGCATGAAATTTGTGCATGAGGGGGTGTCCCTCGGCCCAGCCTGCAACCTCTCCAATCTGGGACCCTCAGGGGATGTCTGACTGCCTGTTTAGGCCCCATCCCCTGGCAATTGGACATACCTCTCACAATCCAGGACTTCTGGCTCCTAACCATTCGCCTGCCTTCCTGCCTGATTGCCCCTAACCACTTCTGCCTGCTAGCCTGATCACTCCCTAATTGCTCTTCTGCCAGCCTAATCACCTCCTAACCACTCCCCTGCTGGTCCAATCACCCCCAACTGCCCTCACCTGCTGGCCTGGTTGCCTGCAACTGCCTCAGCCTGCCTGATCACCCTGAATTTCCCTTCCCTGCTTGTCTGATATCACCCCCAACTGCCCTCCCCTGCAGTCTTAATCTTACCCGCAACTGTCCTTCTCTGCTGGCCAATTTGGTTTTTATGCCAGTCAGCATTAAAAGCTCTGCCTCCTAGACAGCTATTGGCTCCTCACAGTTGACCCAGATTTGGTTCTGATGGGTTGGTTTCTATGCCAGTCAGCATCTCTGGGCCTGTCAATGGGGCCTGATCAGAAAGGTGGGGCTGATCAGCAGCCCTGGTGGAAGCCTGGAGAGAAATGGAGGCATGGCTACTGACTAGGCCCAGAAAGAAAGAGAGAAGCAAGTGCTGATCAACAGCTGCCACAGAGGCTACAGATCAGACCTTGCTTTTCTCTTCAGGCCTGGCTCCGGGCCTGATTCACAGCCCCCTCAGCAGTCAGTGCTGGGTCACTGTGCCTGCAGCCATAGAAGTCAGTGCTGGGTTGCCATGGCTGGACTGACTTCTGGTTGGTCGAGCCTCCCAGTTATTGCAGATGAGACAGACTCAGGGTTTTTATGTATTAGGATAATATATATACAGAGGTGTACATATATAATAAGTTTACAGCTTGATAAAATTTCACAAACTGGTCCTAACCAGTTTGGCTCAGAGGATAGAGCATTGGCCCACAAACTGAAGGGTCCCAGGTTTGATTCTGGTCAAGGGCACATACCTCTGTTTTAGGCTCAATCTCCGGCTCCAGTCAGGGCAGGTGTGGGAGGCAACTAATGGATGTGTCTCTCTAACATCGATGTTTCTCTCTATATATATCTTCTTCTCACTTCCATTCTTTCTAAAAATCAATAGAAAATTATCATTTGGTAAGGACTTAAAAAAATCACAAACTGAAAACCAGCAATATAATAAATGTTGCTGTCTTAGATTCATAGTCAGAGCACTAATTGTTTGGGGGCGATGCTGAGTCATGTGACCTCATTCATCTTAGTATATCCCCCATTGTGGAGCACTGTGGCTAGCCTTTGAGTGCTGGAGTGTTGTATATGTGAAACTAAAATGGGATTTGGTGTCAGGAGACCAAGGTTCCTGGATCCACTAAGATATTGCTGTGTGACCTTGGGCAAATCTTTTCACATAGTAGAGTCTTCATTTACTTAGCTGTAAAATGCAGTTGATGCAGCTACTATGTTATCTAGAGGGTCAAAAGTAGTTACAATTGTGAAAGCATCTTTGAAAACTCAAATTGTCATTTCCCAGTACCTAGCAGAATACTTGCCACATATTAAGTTTTTGAATGTGTAGAACACCATAAGCCTTAACGATGTTACCCAACAGTATGAAAGGTAATTTGACTTAATGCTCACCTAAAGCTGCCTTTAAGACAGTTTCCCTCATGAACATTAAAGTCAATTTAATCACCCTGAATTTTTTAGCTTTAGAGTCCTCTTGTTTAAAGGGATGGAAATCTGTCCAATGAGAATATGAATAAAAATACAACATAGATTCCCATGATGTCATGGTAGGACCAGAGCCTGAGATGGTTGAACAGTTTTTATGTTTACCTACAGTTTTCCCTTGTGGCTACTGCTGCTTATCTGTAATATCATGTAATATAATGTATAAATAGTTCCTAGGCCCAGTGGTCTCCATGGAGACAAGGGTAAATTTGTCAGTGTGCTAGTTATTCCAAGTGACTGCAGCAGAGAGTTTATCCAACTTTTTCTTTTGCAATTCAGAAGTCTTGAAAAAGCTTACATGACTTTGTAAGTGGAATTCACTTTGTTAAATATCTTCCTTCCTGAATTTAGTTTACTTTGCTTTGGGGAGGGTACAATTTGTTCATTGCTTCTTGCCTAAAATGAAACCCTCACATATAGGAAAAATTCCAAGTCTCACTGCCCAGTCCCTCCTAGCTCCTCCAAGATGTTCAGTGGAACAAAAGCAAATGATAAATGTTTTTGATTAAAAATTGCCCCAGTATACAAGACATTCCAGTTGGTCAGGATGTGATCCCTGAATATGGAAGGGGGCCCGCAGAGCTGTTAGCAGAGGGGAGCTCTAGAAAGCAACCCACTTTGATCTGAGGCAGAAAGACAGCCTAGGAGTTATTAAGGTGTCTCAGCTGCTTGAACAGGAGTGGGGAAGGGGGAGAGCACAGACTGCAGTCTTTCCTCTTCAGACCCTGGCTTCTGATTGCTAAGCCCAATACATAGGATCACCCAATTGGGGACATCCTAAGAGACTGCAGGGGAAAGTTGTTTTCCTGGAACCTGGGATCAGAGCGCAGAATAGCCATTAGAGAATCAGCGCTGGGGAAACCCACTCCCACACACTGGTATTGAGTACCACAGAGAAAGCAAGATCTAAGCACAGGCTAGAGAGGACCTATAGTCTCAGAGGTCAATTCCAAAACACTGCCACCCAGGGGCTGACTCACAAATTGACTCTCCACTGAGCAGAAGTAGAATGAAGGAAACTGCAATATCATACTGACTGGGAAACAGGCGTGCCAAACAGAACAATGGAGGAAGGGAATGACCTCCACTACTGCCCATTCTATTTTTTTACTTTTTATTTTTTTTCATCTTTTAATTAAAAAACTATTTTTTTCTTTTTTCCTCAAATTGATTTTACCTTTTTAATTATTACATTTTTATTTTCAACCAGTATTTTTACTATACTATTTTACTTTTTGGAAAAAAAAGTGTCATTTTATATTCTCTTTATCTAACTTTGGGATTAGAGTTCTACATTCTGTTTTCAGCTTTCCTTTAGCATCATTTTACTCTATCTCAACTCTACCTTTATGCCAACACTCTCCTCCTAACTTTTCCCATTTTGTTGTCTTGTTTCTCTTACCCTTTTCCAACTTTAGATTTTCCCTATTCTTTCTTTTTACCTGGTTAAAACTTCACCCCACTTATAAATCTAATTTCTAATCCCCTACTCCAAGTCCATACACACCTCTCTCTTCTCTGTCTTCACTATCCAAAAAATTGTTTTTCTCTACGTCCTTTTGTTGTTGTTTGCTTGAACAGTGATTATATCGACTTTTTATACTTTTTTGTGAGATTGTTTTTGCTTATTCTACTTGCTTTATTTTGCTTCTTGTTTGTTTTGTTTTTGTTTGATTTTTACCTCTGTTTTCCATCGCCTCCCTTGATATTAGTTGTTATTTGTAATTTGTATTATTCTCCAGGTAATTGTTGCTGGCATTTGTTGGGTTTAATAGCTGTTCTATGGAGTTTTCTGCTCATATATATAATTTGTCCCCATTTTCTCTCTTATTCTCTTTCACTTCTCTCTTACTGTTTTTTCTTTCCCCTTCCTCCTCTACGTCCTCCTCCTCCTCCTCCTCCTCTTCTTCTTCTCTTCCTCCTCCTCCTCCTCTTCTTCTTCCTCCTCCTCCTCCTCTTCTTCTTCTTCCTCCTCCTCCTCCTCCTCTTCCCCCTCCTCCTCCTCTTCCTTCTTCTTCTTCTTCTTCTTCTTCTTCTTCTTCTTCTTCTTCTTCT